>JAABOM020000096.1:7241997-7256368 GCA_011800125.2 Solanum clarkiae
ATAAAGTGAAAAAAAATGTTAGATTAATTAGAGCCATCGGATTGGATTGGAAGGTCAAGATTTGAGCTGAAGAAGCACAATCCTTGTGCTTCCTACGTTGCGCACGCAGATTGGCTGAATTTTGGGATCCAAATTTTTTGCCCAAATAGCCCATTTAAAATATGATCAAATTATTTATTAAATAGTCATAGTTAAACAAATTCAAATAGTTATTTTGCTCTTATTTTGACAAAAATTAATCATTCTAAAACAAAATTAGTATGGATTAATAATAAAATTAATTGACTAAGGTTCTTCATACGAAAATATTACTTGTAACAATGAGGAATTGTATTTAATCAAGAATTGATTTAACACTTAAAACTATTTGATTGTCATAAATTTCTCAAAAATGCTAAAACAAGTAGTAATTTTTTTTAAAAAAAGTATTTATTTTTGTAAGAAAATGATATCCATAAAATGATTTGTCGAATAAAAAAATAATAAAAATAATAGAAATAATGAAAATAGTAATAACAATAATTATAATAATAACAATAGTAGTAATAGTAAAAATATTTTGCAAAAATCTTATTTTATTTTATTTTTATAAAGAAAAAATTATTTCTATTTTCATGGATGCCTAGCTAATTAAATAATGAGAGCCAAAATTGGGTGTCAATAACTTGCCGCCTTCTTTGTTCATGAAGAAGTGTAACGAAGGTGTGGACAAAGAAATATTGACATAATCCAATTTTGGCTAACCAAAACAACATTTTGGGCAGCAACTTGACATTTTATGGAGTTACGGCCGAACTCTTGTTTCTGAGTTGCCTACATATCTCAGATTTCATGAGAAATCAGGCCATATATAGTTCGAGAGGGAAAAATCATAACAAATTTTGATCGAATTCAAAATTTGCCCCAGTGTTGAATTATTAAGTGGTGGAGTATGAAAAGGTCAACACGAGTAAAATGAAAACAGCCACACTTAAGCTAAGGTAACTTACATATACCTAGACATGGAAATCAGGTTAGAGGTAGTTCTATGGCCAACTGAGGAAGAGAAATGTTCCATATCAATTTCTACTGGAAACCTATGATAGAGAAAAGAAGAAGAACAAAATATGCCCCAATATGGATGTATGGTGATACCGAGCCATGGCAGTTAAACAAAGAGTCGAACCTGAGTTTCTAAAAATTAAGTCGATTTGAGTTCTGAAAGCGAATCCTTGACGTAGCTAGCGATGCTTGACATTCCACTAGCTTGCCCTAGTTTGCAGCTGAAAGAGAGTTCCACGTTGTGATGTATTTTCCTGCAAAATAGGTAAAAATGTTGAAACGTACCTGTTGTGGTTCAAAATCGTAAATGAAAGTAATGTAAAGAGTATAATGTAGATATTCAAATGATCGTTGATGTCCTTGTCTTGTTCGTGAATGCAATGTAGGTAAAGTAGCTTGTAATGTAGAGACCTCTGATTGGCGAAGCTGTTGTAATGTAACGCCTATATCTGGCGAGTCAAAACATGTAATGTAAAGCCTCCGACTGGCGGGGCGATTGTAATGTAACGTCTGTATCCAACGATGCAAAACTTGTAATATAAAGCCTCCAGCTGATGAGGCGATTGCAATGTAAAGCCTTTATCTAACGATGCAAAACTTGTAATGTAAAGCTTCCTTCTGGCGGGGTGATTGTAATGTAACGTTTGTATTCGATGATACAACACTTGTAATATAGAGCCTCTAGCTGGTGAGATGATTGTAATGTAATGTCTGTATTTGGTGGTACGAAGTATGTAAATATAAAATTTAACCGCGAGTGTATGATGAGGTTTCTAGCATGAATACCCATGACCAACAAAGATTTGATGGCGTTGCTATATTGCGGTCCTTGACTACTGGAGTGTCGCTTCTTGTGCTTACATACAGGGTCTGATTGGCGGAATCTTGACGATGCTTGTTATGTACAACTTCCAAATTATGGAGTTTGAACGATGTTTTCCATGTAGAATCCTCGACTAGGAAAGACGGACGGTGCTTGGTATATACACATCGTCCAATTGGTGGAGTCTGAATGGCGTCTGCGAAGTGTAGCCTTTGATTGGTATCAAATATGTTTGATATATACATCCTCTAATTGGCAGAGTTTGTATGGTGTTTGCTATATACAACCTTCGATTTGCGGTCTTTGGACTGTGTTTGCTATATACAGCCTCCGATTCACAGAGTTTGATCGGCATTTGCTATGTACAGCCTCTAAGTGATGGAGTTCGCCGACATTTGCTATGTACATCCTCCAAGAGATAGAGTTTTATGTGATTAGCTTAATTCTTTCGACGTAGTTAGGCGACGGTCTCCCTTCGACGAAACTTATTCGACGCAGTTAGATGGTAGTCCCCAATTGGTGGAGTTATTCTTGATAAAAAGCAAACTATCCTATTTGTCCTATAGGGCCCCTTTGACTTGTTATCCGAATCTCAAGTGTATCTTCAAGGATTCAAAATGGAACCTTATTAGACAGAAAACATGTGGCATATCAAGAAAGTAAATAGGGAGAAAATATTTTGGCTTATGATTGGAGTAAGTCAAATGGTGGCTTCAGTTGTTTCCCGAGACTGGATGTTAGCTTCCTTGAATTCCTGTCTTCCTGCGCTCAAAGAAAAATTTTTAATTTGGCAGGGGGTGTTGACTTGTGTCAACTCACATACTTTAGCTTCGTCATCGAAAACCTTCCATACTTCTTCGATCTCTTATCTTGGAGAGTTAGTAGGTGGAATAGTAAAAACACTTTTGAAGAATAATAATATGTTCTTTATAAGAGAGTATATTATGTATATATTATATATCCTTAATCATTCTAAGGTTATGACATATTTCGAGGTCCATCGAGCTTCTCCATATCCAAAAGTAGTCCTTCTCATACTCTCATCTTCTAATGACGCTTCTCTGACTCTTCTGGGAGACTTGTTGCTTTCCAATGATGCATAATTAAAGGAGGGTTTCCTACGGGTATGACCGAACCCACTCTTCTGGGAGACTTGTTGCTTTCTAATGATGCATAATTAAAGGAGGGTTTCCTACGGGTATGACTGAACCCTTAAAGGTTGCCTACGTATCCCTAAATGGTAATCAGGTCCGCATGTAGTTCAGGGGTAAAAAAATATGCAATGGAATAACCAAGCCTGACTCATGCTGCCTACGTATCTAAATGAAATCAGGTCAAGACGTACTTCAAGTAAAAAAAGGGAAAACAAAAGCATATAATGCAATGACCGAGCCTGACTCAGGCTGCTTATGTATGCAAACGGAATCGGGTCAAAATGTAGTTCAATACAATAAGGAGAAAAATAAAATGCAATGACCGAGCCTGACTCAGGATACCTACGTACTCAAGCGGAATCAGGTCAAAATGTAGTTCAACACAATAGAAAAGTAAAATATGAAGAGACCGAATCCGACAAGGATTGCCCACTTATCCCACCAAGGGAATTCAGGTCAGCGTAGTTCTAATACATAGAAATGATGCTTTTGGATTTTCTAGGGGGACTAGACCCAATGTGGGTTGCCTATGTACTCCACCATGGGAAATCAGGTCGAGACGTAGTTCTGTTACATTAGAAAAACACAGAAATAAAATTGTTCTTAATATCTTTAAATGTAGTACTTCTTGATGGCGTCAAATTGATTAGCTTATTGCTCACTGTGCCATCCAATTCTGCTAAGATTACTGTTCCTCTATAGAGTACTCTATGAACCATGTAGGGACCCTACCAATTTGGTGCAAATTTTCCTTTAGCTTCTCCTTAGTGAGGAAATATCTTCTTCAATACCAACTCTCCCGATCTGAACTGTTGAGGCTTAAACCTTTTATTGAATGCCTTGGCCATTCTGTTTTGGTATAGTTGATAGTGACAGACTGCATTCATCCTTTTCTCATCAATGAGCATCAACTGTTTGATCCGACTGCAAATCTATTCTACATCATCCAAACCGACTTCTTGGATAATCCTTAAAGATGGTATTTCCATCTCAGTAGGTATTACTACTTTTGAACCATAAACCAGCATATAAGGAGTTGCCCCTATGGATGTCCTGATTGTAGTGCGATAACCGAGCAAAGCATATAGTAGTTTCTCATGCCATTGCTTGTGGCTATCTATTATCTTCCTCAAAATATTCTTGATATTCTTATTTGTGGCCTCAACTGCTCCATTCATCTGTGGCCGATAGGTTGTGGAGTTTTGATGAGCGATTTTGAACCTTTCACAAATCTCTCGCATAATATCACTATTAAAATTCGCTGAATTGTCTGTGATAATTGATTCTGGAACTCCAAACCGATAAACTATATTGTTGCAAACAAAATCTATCACTACCTTCTTAGTCACCGCCTTGTATGTTGAAGCTTCAACCCATTTTGTGAAATAATCTATAGTTACTAGGATGAAACGATGTCCATTTGATGCGACGGGCTCTATGGGTCCAATCATATCCATGCCCCAAATGGCAAATAGCCAAGGAGAATCCATCATGTTGAGCTCATTTGGTGGGACTCGTGTAAAATCTCCATGCATTTGGCATTAGTGACACTTCTGCACATATCGAATGCTATCTCTCTCCATCATCACCCAAAAATATCTAGCTCTTAAAATCTTCTTTTCCTGGGTGAACCCGTTCATGTGAGGCCCACATGTTCCAGCATGTATCTCTTTTAAAAGTCTTGTCACTTTCATAGCATCGACACATCTTAGCAATCCTAAATATGGAGTCCTCCTATATAGGATTTCTCCATTAAGAAAGAAATGGCTGGCCATTCTTCTCAAGGTCCATTTTTGCTTGCTTGTGGCATTTTCGGGGTACTCTTTTGCTTCTATGAACCTCTTGATGTCGTAGTACGATGGCTTTCCATCTAATTCCTTATCTACATAAAAACAATATGCATGTTGGTCATGTATCTCCACCTCAATAGGATCAATGTAATTCTTGTCTAGATGTTGAATCATTGAGTACAATGTTACTAAAGCATCGACAAACTCATTTTGAGTTCGAGGGACATACTTGAATTCAATCTTTGTGAATCTCCTACTCAACTCCTTTATGTAGTGCAAGTAAGGAAGGATCATAACATCCTTAGTAGCCCATTCTCCTCGAACTTGATGAATAAATAAATTAGAGTCCCCTAACACCAAAAGCTCTTTGATGTTCATGCCTAAAGCCATCCTGAGTCCCAGAATACAAGCTTCATACTCCCCCATGTTATTTGTACAATCAAATCTGATCTTGGCTGAAATTAGGTAATATTGACCTGTCTCTGAAATTAAGGCTGCTCCTATTCCGACTCCTTTGGAATTTGATGCTTTGTCAAAGAACATCCTCCACCCATCGTATGATTCTGATATGTCTTCTCCCACAAATAATACCTCTTCATCGGGGAAGTATGTTTTGAGCGACATCTAATCTTGACCCACTGGATTTTTTGCAAGTTGGTCAGCCAAGGCTTGTCCTTTGATGGCTTTCTGCATCACATACACAATATCGACCTCACTCAACAAAATTTTCCATTTTGCCAATTTATCGATAGGCATCGGCTTCTGAAAGATGTACTTGAGTAGCGTATGCGGATAGATAGTGCCAAAATTTGTGCGCGATCTAAGTCAAAGCGCAACAGGTTCGTTCCAATACGGTGTATCTTGCATCATATGGGGTGAACTTCTTGCTTAAGTAGTAAATGGTTTGTTCACTTCTACCTGTCTCATGTTCTCCCAACACACAACCAAATGTACCATCCATGACAGATAAGTACAGTAGCAAAGGCCTTCCTGGCTCAGGCGGGACCAATACTGGCGGGTTGGACAAATATTCCTTGATTTTGTTAAAAGCCTTTTGACATTCCTCCATCCATTTTGTGGCAGCATCCTTCTTTAGCAACTTGAATATAGGTTCGTAAATTATTGTAGACTGATGATGAACAGGCTGATGTAGTTGAGTCTCCCCAAGAAACTCATCACGTCCTTCTTCGTCCTAGGAGGAGGTAGTTCTTAGATTGCTTTGACATTTGATGCATCCAACTCTATGCCCTTTCGACTGACAATGAATCCTAGCAGTTTCCCCGCGGGTACTCCAAATGCACACTTTGCTGGATTCAATTTTAAGCCATACCTCCGCAATCTTTCAAAGAACTTTCATAAATCACCCAAATGGTTTGAACTCTTCATGGATTTGATAATGATGTCATCCATATATAATTCAATTTTTTTATGGATAATGTCATGGAAAAGAGTAGTCATGGCCCTCATGTAGGTTGCTTTAGCATTTTTTAGACAAAATGGCATCACCCTGTAATAATACACCCCCACGGCGTCACGAATGCCATCTTTTGTGCATCATCTTTGTCCATCAAAATTTGGTGATATCCCACAAAATAATCCACAAACGATTGTAGATCATGTTTTGCACAATTATCGATGAGTATATGAATATTTGGAAGAGGAAAATCATCCTTAGTACTGGCTCGATTAAGATCTCGATAGTCCATACATATTCTGATTTTCCCATCCTTCTTTGGCACTGGCACAATGTTGGCCAACCACGTGGGGTAATTCGTAACCCTTGCAATGTGCGCTTTGATTTGCTTCGTTACTTCCTCTTTAATCCTCAGACTTAGATCAGGCTTGAATTTCCTTATCTTTTGCTTGATGGGTGGGAAAGCGAGATCAATTGGGAATTTATACGAGACGATATTGGTGCTCAATCATGGCATGTCATCGTAAGGCCTGGCAAATACACCAACGTATTTCTTAAGCAATCCTATCAAATCCTGCTTCCTTTCGCTCTCTAGATGTATGCTGACCCATGTTTCCTTTGTGATTTCTTCATCTCCTAAATTGACAACCTCTGTTTCTTCTATGTTGGGCTTCTTTTGACTTTCAAGCTACTCGATCTCATGCGGTAGATTTTCTGGAATCATGGTTTCATCATATTCTTCATGATCCAGCTTGTTGATTCTGCTTTGCTCGACGAATTCATTACATGTCATAACCGTTGAACTAGGATTTTTATTAATACGAGTGCTGAAAAACATAAATGGTAAGTAAAAATAAATAAAGAAATAGATAAATATCTTAAAATAATGAGATAATTTTAGGAAAATAAGACTTTTATTCAGAAACATTCTAGCTTTTCAAAAGAGGCAAGTGACAAAAGGGATCAAACATGATTCAATTCTCGATTTTGATCATGTAAATTTTTTTAAAAAAACACTACTACTTTCCACACTACTAGGATCATTGAAACAGAAATGGACTAACGGTCCAATTCTGCAATGCTTCTCCAAGCTTGGCGTCACGGATGGTCAATTTGCTGAGATCTATCTCTTTCTCTTTTTCGATCATGGCCATGAACAAATTTCCTATTCCTTCCACGATGTCATCTTCAACTACTAGACCTAGGATTGGAGCATGTTCTGGTACAAATGTCATCTTGCTTGACCTCCCATTGTAGACTCTTCCCAATATAGGCTGATATCAAAGTCCAGTGTTACCTTTCTGATACTTCAGCTGGATTGGTTCGACTATGCTATTACGTTTGGGTCCAAGTCCTTTCTTAGGATAATATCCATACTTCAACATCTCTGAAGCAACCATCTTTGCTGCTCTTGACAATTTTACATCATCCGACCCTACTTTCTCATCAACTTTCACAGCTTGCATAATTTCCAAAGTATGAAAAGTGGCTCCATCTAACTCGCTAGTGACCGAAATAGAATCAACAGAACAGATGGGGTGACTATGCTCCCCGTGAATGGTAACTTCCGTGTGACCCCAGTCAAACTTTACACACAGATGAAGAGTTAATGGCACGACTCTCGCCATGTGGATCCATGGTCTTCCCAGTAATAGGTTGTAGTTAGACGACACATCCATCACTTGAAATAGAATAGGGAATTCAGCTGGCCCTACCTGCAATGTGAGATATATTTCTCCAATAACGCTTCTTTGTGCTCCATCGAAATCTCTTACTTTCACATGACTCTCTCTTATCTCTCCCACGTTCACACCCAGCTCCCTTAGCGTTATGAAAGGGAAGATGTTGCATCCAAAACCACTATCAATCAGAACTCGAGTCACAATCTTGCCAAAACATTTGACCGTGATATGAAGCACCGTGTTATGCCTAGCCCTTTCTGCCGGTAGCTCATCATCATGGAAAGTTATCTTCTTAGCTTCGACGACTCATCCGACGGTTGCAGCTAAAGCTTTACTTGTAGTCTCTTTTGGAATGCAAACCCCACTTAATACTTCCCTCAAAGCATTCCTATGGGCTTCGAAACTCATGAGCAGCGACAAAATGGGTATGTGGGTTGGTGTCTTCTTTAACTGCTCTTCAACTGAATAGTCCCTAGGTTCAGCAGCTTTGGCATTAGTGATACTTCTCTTTGAATTCTGTTCCTTCCCAACAACTCCTCGATTGGGATCTTCGGGAGCATAACATCTTCCAGACCTGGTCATTCCTTGAGCTGCAGCAGTATCAATCGTCATACCCTTAGCTTCCATTTGGTAATCCCATGGAACGACTTTGGCATCATACTTAGACTTCTCGGTGATCAAAGTGGTTAACACAACTCTTGGCAAGTAGGTTTGAACAGTCAAAGATTCTCTTAATTGAACTGTGATAATAAGTTGTGTTGGAGATGTAGTAACAACTTCTTCGGCATCCCAACTAAGCAAAATGGTTCCTTCCAAGTCATATTCCTCTTCTAGGGTGACCATGTTGACTTCTCGATTCTCATGATTCGACAAAGGGTTGTTATTAACATTTGGGGGTGCTGGAGTACATTTTATTATACCCCTCTTGATTAGAGACTACTTGATTTTTCAACCCATCTGTGTCATGTCCTTGGATCCCTGAATGGTAAGCACATCGCTTATTCCCATCAAAGTTGCAAGGAATTGGATCAGGGAGTTTTCCTTCAACTGACTGCAACACCCTGCTACCCTCAGTCTTACAAATAACTGGGCATAAGGTTCAGTAATGGGCGTGTAGGTGCGAGCATTTCTAGCTTCAAGATTTGGACGTAGGCTTGGTGCATACGCTGGTCTGTATTGGTGGATTGGTGCTTAGACATGGACATATGGTCTTGGTGGATTTTGGTGTGCTGGTGCTTGGGGTAGATTATAGTATGGTTGGGTATTATATACTGGGTACCGAATGTGTGGAACATGTACAACAATTTGAGGATTGTTAGGGTATCAGTAGGATGGACCTCTATGGTGGTATGTGAAAGTCGAGACATCTTCCTTTTTCTTCTTGGCGCAACTGATTGATCCCGACTGTATGGACTTACTTGCGGCTTGCAATGCAGCCATAGACTGAATCTTCCTAGATTTGTTGCCTTCTTCTATAAAATCTCCCATCTTGACCAATTCGGCAAACTTCTGGCCAATATTCGACATCATCTTGTCAAAGTAGATGCCTTCTTGAGCTCGAATAAAGTACTTGGAGAGCTCACTCTCATCCAGTGGTGGTTGCACCCTAGCATCCTCAGTTCTCTAACGTCTTGCATATTCTTGGAAGTCCTCAGATGGCTTCTTCTATATGTTGACTAACGAAACCTATCTGGAGTATTTTGGTGTTGAATTTGAAGCGAGTCATGAAATCCTTGGCCATTTCTTGCCAATCACGCCATTTACGAGTGTCCTGATGCGTATACCAAGTCAAGGCTTCTCCAGACAAACCTCGAATAAATAACTTCATCCTTAACTTCTCATTTCTCCCCATACCTACTAACTTATCACAATACGCCCTTAAATGCGCCTGAGGGTCACCTTTCCCATCAAATAGTTCAAACTTCGGCAGCTTGTACCTTACTGGCATATCAAAGTCGGGATGGATGCACAAGTCATTATAATCTAGGCTCTCTGCTCCCCTAGTGACTTGCAAACTTTTTAACGCGTTCCTTAGACCATAAAGTTGGGCATTTATTGACTCATCTTCTTTCAAGCAAGCATGTTTCTCCATTTTTGCATGTTGATCAATCTCATATGGGACTCTAACCACAGCTGGGGTCATGAAAGTAGGGGTTTCAACAGCATATACAGGTGGCATATGTGGCTCATAAGGAGTGGCAACGTGTGCCATGAGTATCTGCTGCATCGCGGGATAGGCGAGCACTGTGTGATCTTGAGTAGGATGGTCAGGAGCTGCCCTGATCGTTGATAAAGCAGCTAGCTGTGCTTGTCCATTAATTGGAGTATGCTGGGATTGTTTTTGTAGTTTCGATGAGTCGGTGGAAGGCATGTTAGTTTTTAGAAAGTAGACTGGTGTTTTGAAGGTCGGGTTGTACTTGACCAAGCTTCTAATTCTTGCGCCATAAAAGCCATTCTCTCGTCATTTGGAGCCGTATTTTGAGAACCTTCGAGATTTTCTATGGGAATTATTATATTCGCAGCAGCATCAAATTCTTCTCGGCTGGTCATCTTTCGTTTTAATCGAAGGTTATATTATGAGTCAGCTAGTTTGCAAGTCGACACAAATCAACTTTCTGGTGGGATTAATAATAACCAACAAAAGAAAGAAAAGGAAAGGAAAACTACGTTAGTTTGGGAGATATTATAAAGAAAAGGAGAAAGATGTACAAAGCAAATGTGTAACACATATATATGCCAAGTTGGCGACATTCAAGATACGTCCTAATATGGAGCCTATTTTTGCTAGAGGTTAGCTTACGTTGCAGTTATTTTAATGATAAATGATCCAATTAAACACACTCTGGATTCGGAACAACATAACTTTCATTGATTAAACTGTTTTAAGTCATACAACAGAGCTGTCGGGTAGGGAACTAGATAATGAAAGCGAGGGAAAGGGAGAATCTCATACAAAGGTGGGTCATGTGACCCTACAGTGGAACACAACAAAGTATAAATGGATGAAACTATGGCCAAGATGGTTTATCATCATCGTCGAAGTCCCAATCATAGTACGACCCTGGGTAATACTCTGGAGGGCCTGAACTCGCCTCTGATCCTTCTATGTTGTTAAACCCTATGGACCCGTACTCGAAGTGGTCATCTTATGCTGCAAGGACAGGTCCATCTCCCACGTACATGAATCTATCTTCTTCGGGCTCTTCTTTCGGATCTTCCTCTGGGTCCTCCTCCGGATCCTCTTCTGGGTCCCTCTCCAGATTTTCTTCCGGGTCCTCATCTGGAACTTCTTCAATCCTTTGGATCAAATGATCCACGGATCCTAGTACTATTTGATTATACATAGGCATCGTTAGTTCCAAACGAGAAAGTACCTCCTCTCTGATCCAAGTGGCCCATTGATCGTCCACGAAGCCCTTGAATCCCTCTGCACTGGGTTAAACTATGTGGCTTATAGTGGTACGCCAAGCATAATTCTCTGGCATGCACCATTTTTCATCTCGCGTATTGATTTTGATGTGTATTCCTATTCTAACTACAAGTTCTGTATGCCTGTGACAGAGACCAAAACAAGATCATTCTCGTGTAGAACCATGTAGGACCACAGTGGCACGTCTTGGACGACTCCGAACTATCGCATGATCCGAAGAGGTGCATACGATTGGAGGCCTCTTAATCCTAGCTCAATGAAATATAGATGTCGGGTTGTGACGAATGCCAACCGGGATACCAAATAAAACTTCCATTGAATGGAGTTCCCAATGAGATTTGTCAAAATGTGCACCATTCTTCTTCTCCGACTGGCTCGTCCCAATATTGGAGACGGTCTTTGTGACTTCGTATCATGTTGCGAGCATCTACCATATAGTCCAGCTATGGGGGGAGACGACAGAAATGTTCGATTGCCCAAACCTTCAGCAATAAGTTGCAACCCCTGAAGAAGTCGTTCCCTCTCGTGCATGCCGATAGTGATCGAAATACTTCAGCAAGGACCATGTGCGCCAAGGAGCATCCCTGCGGCGCAGAAAAAGGATCCACAACTACGGGGAGGATGTTGATGTCGATATAATAAAGCCTCATTGGGGAGATTATCGCACCCAAAAAGGCCAATATGAAGATCTATCGTCGTGTGCTTATCCATTGCTTACAGATGCAAGCAAATTCCTCATGATACTCGTTGAAACTTTCAAGTCGGCAAAATCTCCTGAAGAGGTACTTTAGTTTAACTTTTCCACCCTCTACGTGCCTCAGTGACGGAAAGATCTTCAACCCCAAAAGTCTTGAAAATTCCCTTGCACTTACGGCTGACGGGCATATTGGTAACCTCCCTCTAATAGGTAGCTTAGTGAGTGTGCTAAATTCCTCCAGCGTAGGAGTAATTTCAAAATCCAAAAATTTGAAGGTCACAGTGTTGGGGTCCCAGAATTCTATCAATAAGGTAAGGAGTATCTAATTTGCCCGAATCCTCATTAGCGATAGGGACCCTCCTAGATGTCTCCTGATCTCTGCTCCATGCTCTCTGTGGATGTTACACCACCATTTCTGCAAGATCTCCAGTGCGGCAGTGACCATCTTAATATTTGGGAGGTTCCAGTTGATGTTCATCTAGAGGAAAAGAAAAGGGCATGATAAGTATGTCTATTCCGAATCCATCATGTGTTTTAGTTTGGATCATTTTCATCGATTTTCAAAAAAATGTGACGTCTGGTGTATAACCTTCGACCAAAAAGGGCGGCTTCCTAATTGCGAAGACGATGCCTTGGACTATCTCACCGCATATGCAATATGACCTATTTCTAGAGTAAGAGTTTTCCCTAAACGTTTAAGAGTGGACTGAAGATTTGCGAGAAGGCACACAAAACTTATTGTACTAACTCTGAAACTAGGGAATCCAAAAGAAGGTTTGGGGGAACGTGAAACACTCCCAGAGTGAACCGGTGTGTGTAAGTGTATGACCAAGAACTCAATAGAAAGTGAGAACGACAATGCAAAGAAGCAGTAGCAAATATTGTTTTCTAACAAATAAGGAACACAAGGTTGGATTTGACTTGCGACCTTTCAATCAAGGCAATATATAAGACAAATAGTTAACTAACAAATAATCACGAATATCATTCCTAAGCTTATTAGTTTATAAAGGTTAAAACCTAAATATAATAATCCTCAGTAGATTCGTCACTCTGTCGCGCCCCATTTTTGAACCGGTCAAAATAGTTCGCAACATCATGCAACTATGCTCTCTGATTTTTGAAAAATATGTTTTAAGTAGCCACCTAATTTTAAGGAAAATATTACGAAACCATTTTAAGAAAATCTAAATGTAGACTCTGTTTTAGTTTGCGAAACCAGTAAAAATTCTAGGTAAGGGTTTTGGTTACTCGAGGGGAAAGTGTTAGGCATCCCTCAAAGTCTATCCGAAGATAGTCCTTAAACTTAGCTTAGGAAAATAACTCGTGATAATCAGTCGTTTTATTTATTTTTGAAATTAGTGATGAGAAAATTTCATTAATCATAAAAAGAGCAAAAATACAAGGTATGTCATATGTGTATCTATAATATTTGTAGAGAAACTTTAATAATGACATATTTGCTAAACAATAAAATTGATAATTAAGTAATAAACAAATAAACTATAGATATAAGAAAGTTTAGAAAAATATAGATGTTTGTTTAAAATCATATGGAATAAGTGAGCATATAATAACCTATTGTGAGAAATATGTCGAAATGTTGGGTGTGAGAGCTTATTACAAAATAAATAAATAGATAAATAATAGATAAGGTGTAAAATATAACAATATATGGAAATTGAGTAAAATGAAATAAGAGTGATATTTTAATAAATAAATTAATAAAATAATTTAAAGTAAGACAATATAAAAAATGTTAAAATTTATATAAAACTTATTGTCTTATACGCATGTGTTATAAGATATATTTACGAATGTTGTTCAAAAATATACACGGGTTCATTATTTTATTTATGGTGATAAAATACCAATAACTATACGTTGTAAAATGATAAGATGTAAAATTTATATTTATAAGTAACTAACACTTGTAAAAGAATAATAATCTAACTTGTATAAAATGATATACTAAGTGTAGATAAAAATATATACCTTATTTATGACGTATATATTTACATACTTGTATATTTGAACCAGTTAAAAAAATTCTAACATTTTGAAATATAAAATTAGAAAAACTAACAAATTACCTGAGTCATATTTAGTTTTAAAATGATATAATAATGTCCTATAAAGAAATGAACTAAGATAGACCAAATATATATTATTATTATTTTTAGAAAATCAACTAAAAGAGTTTAAATTAATCCAAATGGTAACATTATATTGTATTTTCAAAAAATCAATCTAAAACCTCAAGTGGCCTAATTATTGGGATTCATTCTATAGTTACATTAGTTTTATAAAATACAAGGTCAATGCACATTACGATAAATA
>JAABOM020000096.1:7256468-7275261 GCA_011800125.2 Solanum clarkiae
AAATAAAATGACATAAACAAATTTCGACTTATTTGGGGAATTTTAATTAGATTGAAACCTGTTAGAAATGTTAGAGTGAGACAAACAATCACAAGTAAATAAATATACAATAAACCCGAAAATAAATGACATTGGGTTTGACAAGCCCAATTCTCTGAATCCCTGCCCTAGTTCTATGTGTTCGGGCCTGCCAAACCCATTAAAATTTCTTTAGCTGCTGCTCCTATGCTGGCTCGAAAAGGGTGTTGGGCTTCCATAGCCCAACGAAATGCAGAGGAGATTGGGGGAGGATCCCCAAACAGGCGTTCATACAACACAAAAAAGAAAAGGAAAAGAATTAGTATATGAACCAAAAGTATCATCATACAACACAAAAGAAAAGAAAAAGAATTAGTATATGAACCAAAAGTATCAACCATTAAGAGAAAAGAAAAAAATAAAATTCAAGAGTATCAATTTTCTGTGACAAAGCAAATTGATTTCACCAACATACCAGGAGTTAAGTTTATATATTGTGATTTAGAAACAGAAAAAAGAAAGAAAAAAAAAGAAAACTCAAATGAAAAAGCTATGATGTGTAAGACTCCAAACACTAACAACCAAACATTGGCTAAACTTACAATTAGAAGTCATATTTTACCTAAAACTTTAACAAGACTCGAGGCAGGCTGACGTAATACGTAAGGACACCAAGGAGACAATAACTAATGGAAAATTCATTAGATATATACAATAAACAGAACAATCACAGCAACAGAGAAACAATACATCTGACAACATAGATCAGGAACATGGTATTACAGCATACGACAGATATACAGCAAACAACCACGTTAATGTTGATCTTAACTCATTGTTATGCATGCTTTCAACAGTAATAGAGGGGTAAACAACTAATAGAGACACAGGAGGATCCATGATGGCCTGATAATCAGTTTCTTCAACAAGATACAGCAGTGTCAATGTGAAGCAAATAAAACAATCTCCTATATTACAGCATGCAAAAACCTCAACAGTGAACAGAAAAATCTTGTCACAGCCATAGAGGTATGGACTTAACATTACAACAGTGGGACAGATATTGAACACTACTTCTGAAATAACATATAGAGATGGGATACTATAACTGGTTGAGAACTAAACATCGAGAACAGAAACAGTTGGAGAACTAAACATCGGAACTGATATTATAACAGTAACAAAAACAGAAACAGAAATAGTGACAGTTTAGGAACTAACTAGATATTTCAAAGGAAAAAAAACTGGTTAAGAACTAAACATTGAAAATAGAAATAATTTGCTAGTTACGGCAGGATTTCAAAACAAAAGCAATTTTATTTAAAACAAGAATTGATATTATTCATTATAGCTTGTAGTTGACACAATGACTCAAAGATATTTGACAAGAAAAAGTAATGAGAGAGGGGGCAAACTTCAGCTAGAGTAAGAGTAGAATCAAGGAATCATAGAAAACCCATTTCCTATCTTAAGCATCCAGACCATGGAACAAATGCAATCAACATCACACAACAGAGAAGAGATACATAAAGCATTGTCATTTGAACCTCAAGATCAGAATGGGTGATGAAACTTGAAACAAATGGCAGAGTGGACCAAGAGAATCATTTTACAGGATTCAGGATAATGTAAACAAAGGACACTTATAACTTAAAAATCTAACCTCAGCCTAGAACCATCTTCGACTGTTAATGAGACAAACATCATTTATAATGACATCATATTCACTTCAGGTTCCAGACAACAATGAAAACAATTAAGCATTCTCTACTAGCAGTATTAGACCTCAACAAAACTAGGAATCAATTAAACAATAATCAACAACAAAGCTTCAATACTTGATCCAGAGTAATAAAATTTCCAGAACAACATTTTTGCAGCAGTGTTTTTTAAGAAATCAACCAAATTCTTGAACATTGGACAGCAAATAAGAGGGACACTGATCATATATTAATTGAGCATGCTGAACAAAATATATCAATTTAAACATCGTCCCCAAATAGCGAATGACAAACAAAGACAAGTACAATATACACCTCAAAACTAGAAGTCATTTTTTAGTCAGCACAAGTCCGAACAGCCTCGATGCAACCTCAATGGTTCAATTCAGTTAATGATAAGACTCGAAAGTAAAGCGAGACTGGGATGTTATCTTTTTTGGGGCAACAAACTGGGATGACGAATTTAAAGGATTTTCGCCACCACCAAAATGAGAGTTCTGTCTATGCTTCCTTTGCTCCGATACGCACAATTTCAGCTTCAAAATGATATGAATTTTATGAAACTCGAATGGAAGCAATTAGGATTTTGACTAGAGGCGACTGTCGAGATTAGGTTCGCTAGGGTTTTTCCACTCTGTGACCGCCACTGTCCCTCCCTCAACCAAGAAAAAGGGATTATATAGGCCGCTTAGGGTTTAAAGAAAATGGGGGGAGGATCAATGGGTTGGGGGCGAATTTCGAACTTGAAGTTCAAAATCCATTCTTGGAACCAAACAACCCTCGGTATTAGTTGAAGAATCTCTAATAAATTGGAGACTTACCGTTGTTCGAGGGGTTTAGAAGCGTGAATTGCCTTTTTAACACATTTAATGTGTTTTTCGAGTTCGTTCGGATTGTTGGTGCGATCGAAGTGAAGCGCCAACGGGTGGGAGAGAGAGGAATAGTTGGGTGCGCGTGTGAGGAAGAGGAGAAAGGGTCATCCGGCTTTCGGGGTTGAAGGAGGAGGAAGGTGGCGATGGCGGTGGCGCTAGGGTTCTGGATTGAGGGGGAAAATGAAGGAGAAGAAGAAAGAAAGAAGGGGTAACGGGGGTAAGTAATTGGGGGCGCGTGCACCCTAATAATTTTTTTTTTAAAAAAAGAAATTATTTATAAATCGTTAAAAATAAAAAATATAAATCTCAATGATTAATTTGACACCGTGGAGGGTAAAAATTGGGTGTCAACACACTTGTTATTGGAACTACTATTAGTTAACTAATTGTAGTTAAGGGTAGTTAGTTGGTCAGATTAGTTGCTGAGCATTAATCACATGGGGAGATGTACATATTAAGTAGTGTGGAGATTAGGTGTAAATATATATATACATACACACGTGTAGTGTACAGTTAACAGAAACATAGACACTGTAATGTACTTTGGGGCTGATTTGTGCCCTCAATTGAATGAAGTAAAATTCCCCAAAATCCTCTCTTTCTCTTCTTCTTCCTCTCATAGATTCTAACATGGTATCAGAGCAGTGTTATTTCGAGACATTTGAGGCACTGATTTCAATCTCACAAGTTGCCACCGATAGAACTTGAAGGAGACAGAAGTGTTGAGGAATTCGAATCACTATTTTCAATTCGCAACAGATCGCTGTTAGTTAAAACTTGAAGGAGATGGAGGCAACAACAATCTCAAGTACAAGTGTCGGTGCTGCAGCTGGAATTTCAACTGAAACCCTAGATCAAATCCTGAAGAATCACAACCATCCTTTGTATCTACACCCGTCAGACACTCCAGGTAGTGTTCTGACTTCAGTTCAACTCACAAGTAGTGAGAATTACTTACTTTGGAGCAGATCGATGATGATCACACTCCATGCAAAATAGAAATTAGGGTTCGTCCTCGGTACATGCAAGAAATCTCACTACAAATCTGAGATGGAAGAACAATGGGAAAAGTGCAATGCCTTTGTACTTTCTTGGATTATGAACATAGTGTCAACAGAGTTGTTGAGTGGGATTGTATATGCTTCGGATGCTGCAGTAGTTTGGGCCAATTTGAGTGAGAGATTCAACAAGGTTTATGGATCTAGGAGCTATCAACTTCATCGAGAGATTTGCACACTAACTCAAGGTAGTATAACAGTTTCAACATATTTTACTAGAATGCGACTTCTGTGGGATGAATTCTATGCCTTAGTTCCTCCGGCTACTTGTAGTTGTGACAAGGCTAAAACCTATATTGATCATGTTCAATACTTGCGCTTATTTGCATTTCTGATGGGATTAAATGAGGTATATGGCCATGCTCGTAGCCAAATCCTCATGATGAATTCCCTGCCTACTGTGAGTCGAGCATATGCTATGATTAATTCTGATGAGAGCCAACGTGTAACAGTTGAAACTAAGGTAGGGAGAGAGGTGAATGAGTCTATGGCATTGTATGCTGGAAATGGAAGAGAAGCCTATTATGCAGGGGGAAGTAATCACACAGGTCAGTTCAGCAACCAGTCCAACAATCACAAGCAAAGGAGGAACTGGAATCTGACTTGTGATCATTGTAAGATGCATGGACACACCAGGGATATTTATTACAAACTAGTGGACTATCCAAATGACTGGAAATTTAAGAAGAAACCACCTATGCAAAACAACAGGCTGCATAGGAATCATGATGTAGTGAATCATGTGGCTGCTTCTAAAGGTGAGATGGAATTGGAAGATGCTTTTGATCCAGTTGTTGTTGCTCCTATGATAAAGGGAAAGGAGACTGAGTCTAGCACAACTATAGCAGCACAACCCAGTTTCACTCCAAGTCAGTATAACAGAATCCTGCACCTGCTGGAGAAGGAAGAAGCAAGTTCAAACTCTGGCAGGGATCTGAACAACATGGCAAACATGGCAGGTATAATCACCATATCTAATGCATTGTCTGTAAGTAGTAACAATGCATAGCTCAAGGCTAAAAGGGGACAGGGAAACTAGATAGTTGACTCAGGAGCCACATGTCATATGACAAATAATTTGGACAAGTTGTGTCACACATATAACTGTGTAAATAAAATAGTTCATTTGCTAAATGGGGAGACTACACAGGTGTCACACTGGTCATTGTAGGACAACAGATGGAAACATTTTAAAGGATGTATTAGTGGTGCCTGAGTTCAAGCATGATCTACTTTCAGTGTCTAAATTAACAAGGCAATTACATTGCTCAGTTAATTTTTTTCCTGAGTTTTTTGTGCTCCAGGACCTCTCCAGTAGAAAGGTGAAGGGGATTGGTAGAGAAGTTGATGGACTCTACTATCTTCCTACTGGATTGCAGGGTGAAGAGAACAAGGGGGCTCAATAGGTGCTGATGACACAACATTGCAGTGAAGATAAGCTGCTGTGGCACAATAGATTAGGCCACCATTCTGTGAAAGTTTTGAGACATCAATTCATAGATAGGAATTTCAGTGACAATGATGAATGTAATAAATGTGCTATCTGTCCACTTGCTAAACAGGCCAAATTATCTTTTAATTTGAGTAGTTCTAGGGCACAGGCTGCCTTTGATCTAATTCATCTTGATGTATGGGGACCTTATAAGATTGCCACTCATAATGATTTTAGATTCTTCCTTACTATTGTTGATGACTGTTCCAGAAAGTGTTGGTTATATTTGTTGAAATTGAAAGGTGAAGTTTTCTCAGTGCTAAGAACTTTCTTGACACTAGTAAAAACTCAATTCAGCAGGCAGGTTAAGAGAATAAGAACTGAAAATGGGGCTGAATTTTTTAGCAATGAATGTTGTGAGTTGCTGAGGGGTCTTGGTATCATTCATGAGAGCAGTTTCCCATATACTCCACAACAAAATGGAGTAGTTGAAAGAAAACACACACATATACTTGAGGTGACTAGAACAATCAGATTTCAAGGTAGTATCCCTATCAGATTTTGGGGAGAATGTGTCTTAGCTGCTGCTGCAGGGAAAGTCTCTATATGAGAAGTCTCATGGACACAAGGAAAATATTGATCATCTCAGAACTGTAGGTTGCTTGTGTTATGCAGCAAGATTAGTCGGACAAGATAAATTCCTTCCTAGAGTTGAAGCATGTGTATTATTGGGGTATTCTGCAAATCAGAAGAGATATGTACTGTATAGCCTGTCTCAGAGGAAGGTTATCATCAATAGAGATATGATATTCAAGGAGAATGTGTTTCCTTTCAAACAAATTCCCAACAGGCAGAGCAACTGTTTACAACTGAGCCAACTATAACATCAGATGATTTTCCTGTGTACCATGAGGATGAAGAGCTGCCTGAACCTGCTCCTATAGCTGAGTTATATCTAGACAGTGATCCCACAACTATGAATGATCCTCCACCAGAATCAGGAGTCAACCTTGATGAAACACCTGTTGCACAGCCTGATGATTCCAATACCACAGCTACTTTGACATTAAGAAGAGCTGAGACAACTACATGTAGGAAGTCTACCAGAAACAGTCATCCACCTATTTGGATGAAAGACTATGTGTCCCAGACAGCCAGAACACACACACACACACACTCATTCCCAGAGCAACTATGTATCTTATGACAACATACCATCCAAATACAGAGCCTACTTATCAGTGTTTTCCATAGAAACTGAAACAAGAACCTTTGAGGAAGCATCCAAGAATAAGAGATGGATATATGCAATACAACATGAGGTGCAAGCTCCAGAAGAGAATAGAACATAGGAGATAGTTGAATTGCTTGAAGGGAAGAATATTGTTGGATGCAAATGGGTGTTCAAGATCAAATACAAAGCTGATGGCCAAATTGATAGGTTCAAAGCTAGATTGGTAGCAAAGGGATACAACCAAACTGAGGGGATTGACTACCAAGAGACATTCTCACCAGTGGTGAAAATGATAACTGTGAGGACAATCATAGCACTTGCTGCTGCTCAGCATTGGAACATTTTCCAGATGATGTTTTCAATGCATTCTTACAGGGGGATCTACTTGAAGAGGTGTATATGGAGCTGCCCAAGGGGTTCTACCATGCTGAGAAGGATAGAAAACTTGTATGCAAGCTAGTGAAGTCCTTGTATGGACTTAAGCAAGTTTCAAGACAGTGGAATGCAAAGTTGACTGAAGCCTTGTTGAGTTCAGGGTATTCACAAAGCCACTTAGACTATTCATTATTCACAAAGAAGAAGGGAGATGGACTAGTGATAGTCCTAGTATATGTTGATGATTTGCTACTCACAGTGAATGATGTAGGGCTGATAGAAGATACCAAACATGTTCTACATAGTCACTTCAAAATCAAAGATTAGGGAGAACTGAAGTACTTCCTGGGTATTGAATTTGTAAGATCAGAAAAGGGGATTGTGATGAATCAAAGAAAATATGCACTTGAATTGATAGCTGAAGCAGGTTTAGGGAATGCCAAACCTCACATGACACCATTGGAATGCAACCTGAAACTAACCAGTGTTGAAGTTGATCCTGAAGCCCTGTATGAGGACATTCCAAGATACCAAAGGTTGGTTAGGAAACTACTTTATCTTAATATTACAAGACCAGACATAGCCTTTGCAGTTCAATTACTTAGTCAGTTTATGTAGAAACCTAAGGCATCACATTGGAAGGCTGCTTTGAGGGTGATAAGATACATCAAGTTAGAACCTGGAAAAGGGCTATTCATGAGTTCTAATCAGCAATTTCAACTAAATGGGTACTGTGATGCAAATAGGGCTGCATGCCCAAGTACCAGAAGATCTGTCACAGGTTTTATCTTGAAGTTTGGTGACTCTATCATCTCTTGGAAATCAAAAAAACAATACACAGTCTCTAGGAGCTCTATAGAAGCAGAATATAGGAGCCTAGCAGCTTTGACAGCCGAGATTGTATGAATCACAGTTTTATTCAAAGAGTTAGGTGTGAAGTTGAAGGAACCAGCAGTCATTCATTGTGACAACAAATCAGCATTACAAATTGCTGCTAATCTAGTCTTTCATGAGCGCACGAAACACATCGAGATAGATTGCCACTTCATTCGAGAAAAGATCCAAAAGGGACTGATCAGAACCATATACATCCACACTAAAGATCAAGAAGCTAATTTGCTTACCAAAGCTCTAGGAAGAGCACAACATGAGCTCCTAATAAGCAAGCTTGGATTATTGAATCTCTTCAATACATCCAGCTTGAGGGGGAGTATTGGAACTGCTATTAGTTAACTAATTGTAGTTAAGGGTAGTTAGTTGGTTAGATTAGTTGATGAGCATTAATCACATGGGGAGATGTACATATTAAGTAGTGCGGAGATTAGGTGTAAATATGTATATACATACATACGTGTAGTGTACAATTAATATAAACATAGACACTGTAATGTATTTTGGGGCTAATTTGTGCCCTCAATTGAATGAAGTAAAATTCCCCAAAATCCTCTCTCTCTTCTTCGATTTATCCTCTTCTTCCTCTCATAGATTCTAACACTTGTAATTCTTAATATGCATCTTTACGTGATTTCACCTTACGACGGTGTTGTAAGTTTCTCACTAAAGTGACTGTGGTATCATAGGTTTGCAATTAGAACTATTTCCTTTTATGTCCTTGGTGTTTATGAAGTCGTTGTTTACCCTCTTTGGACTTCTTAGTCTCGACCTACTCGACCTTTAGTATATGGTAGTGAAGAAGATGATGAGGATCATATGCCAAATACACTGCGACATTAGTGAAGTTTTAAATTGTACTAATCTAAATTTCTTACTTTATAGTTATTTTCTGAGAGTTGTTATATGGTTTGTGAATATATGATGACTTTGAAATCCTATAATGTGATTTATGACTTTTAGATTTTTTTTTTAGTTCAATTCTGAATCACTTTTAAGCTGATTTTATATTGAGTTGATTAGAGAATGTTTAGTAAATATAGTTTGTTATATTGTTGGTAACTCTTTGAGTTTGATTTGGCTGAATAAAATATATATTGCATTAAACGACAGGTGGGAAGCTGCAAAAGCAATAATAAATTGCCAACTTTTTGCCAGAAAAGAGGCCTCACGAGGTCACTTTGCTTCATTTTATTTTCAAGAAAATAGACTCATTAGGTCACTTTTTTATCTTGTATGTTTTGAAAGAGCGACCTCATAAGGTCTCTTTTTGTAGGAATTTAAATAAATTTAATAAAGCATAGAGACATCATGATGTCTCTTTTTATAAATATAAAAATAAAAATAAATTATAAAATTGTGACTTCACGAGGTCTCCTTTAGTAAAATATAAAATAAAAATAAATAATAAAGTATCGACCACATGAGGTCTGCTTTTTAAAAAATTCAGAAAAAAATTTAGCGACCTCATGAGGTCTCTACAAAAAAAGTCACCTACATTATAGTGACCTAACATTGAGGTCTCTTTTAATAGTTTTTTTTAGTAGTGTCTGTAGCATAACTAGTTGTTTTGCCTAGACAACAATTACATTTAGAATCTAAATGCTTGTCAAATTTCATAATACAACTTTGAAAGCAAATTTCTCTTTCCATAACCTCCAAGTTAAACAAGACATTCTTAAAGGAAAAGAAGCATGGTATACTTTGTTGATGAGAGGCTGTTTTGGTCTTTACCTAATTTCAGGGTGTTTTGTTGGAGTATTTCCCGCACTCAGTGAGTTCTTGGTATATCTGATCCTCAGTGAAACCTTAATCATCTCAATATGCTCAAATATTTGATTTGGGAGATGTTGTCCCAGTTTGTTCATTACACGCATGTACAAAATAATGTCATTACACACATGTACAAAGTAAATTTAAGATAAAATCAATATTGTATTACTTATAGATAATGTCATTACACACATGTACAAAATAATGATGAATAGATATACTATAATCAATTGTACAAATAAATAGACCAAATTTAGAGCCCTGAAGTGAATGGTACACCAGTAGAAGGCAGCCATGATCTACCACCTACAAGGTTCGAAACAGTAAACTTTGAAGCCTCCTTTGCATCCTTAATAACATGGTAACCAGGCCATTTTACCCTATACCTAGTTGAAGCCCCTGGTCCAAAGTTGTCATACTCACCATAATACAAAGTTTTGAATGCGAAATCGGTATTTAGCCACGGTAACCATCCAGATGGATTAACCAAACTATCAAGATAAGACCTCAATATTACTGTCCGTGAATATTCCTGCCACGGACGTCCCAAATATGTGTTAAATGCTCGAACCACTGGCGCTAGATCAGGCGCTGCCGTTATCCTCGAGTTGTGAATGGATATGCCTGTGTTCTGAAAAGGGTCACCCCTGCCTTGTGCTGTGATCACATTGACTTGGCCTACTAAGGGTCTTCGTACATAGATGACACAATTTTGGAAAACAACTGCAGCATTACCGAATATAAAGTCTATCGTGCCATATATATGACATGTTTTGTAAAACTGTCGTTGCGATTGGACAAATATTGTGTCTTGATATCCTTCGAAACCACATGCATAGAATACCGAAAGATCGGATGCTGATCGGAGAGCAACTGCTTGACCGTTTTTGGGTCCCGCCGTGTTTCGGAATGTGATGCCACGCGCGATGAATCCGCTTCCATCAACACCTGGAATTGAATAACGTTATTTTGGAAATACAAGTTAAGTGCATGCTCTCTTAGAGAAATGCCTAACGTATTCTAAAAACTTGTATTAGTTGGACAAAGTAATGTACGACGACTCATGGGAATAAATTGATGTAGAAGCAATATAATAATAATAGTGTTGAAATTATTTATGTCCCAGATCATTATTACTTTGATCGGTTCATTTCTTTGTATGAGGATCCTTCACTTGGAAGTCGGACAAAACCTCACATCATGTCAAATATATATAGAATAACATTTCCTAAACCGACCTGGATGAGCTGACAACATTGCTACATGGCCTTGATATTAATCTCAATATGCTGGTATCTCAGTTCGTATTCGTGTGTTTTCGTTTGATTTAAAGTTGTGATCTAAAATATATATGTGTTGGTGTAAATAATAACTCACCAATTATAGAAAGTAACATTACTACTTTTTAAGTCAACAAAGAAAAAGACAAATTAAGGAATTTTCCTTTCTCTTTTGTAGTTGATTGAAAAAAATAAAATTGGCAACACTATTCATAATTGTTGCTTTAAAGAAATAAAAATTTCTTATGAAAGCAGTAAGTAGAATGATATACACCTATATTTCAATCAAATTATTTGATCTAAGATTACATTTCAATAACTTGAAAATAATTGGCTTGAGGAAGAAGCCTAAGAATGGTAGCACGTGAAAGCACGTATATATTGCAGCAAAGTGGAGCGCAAAAGTGGCATATCTTTAGTTCTACTTCACCAACTTTGAACTAGATTATAGCTTGCCTAATTACTTGCAACTTCTCTAATAAGGTCCTTACATTATACTACTCAACTCTTCATTAGTATACACTTTAAAGATTCCCCAAAAAGAAAAAAAAAAGAACTTTCCAAAAGGTTTTGTAAAATTATCATTCCCTCCATTATAAAAAGAATGACTTATTTCCTTTGTGGTCTGATTTAAAAAGAATGATTTCTTTTGAAAAAATTTACTTTCAACTTGACATATTTAAGGTCATAAGATTAAATAATATTTTGGTACATTTAACATAACTTTAGTTTAGAATCATAAGATTGAAAAATGTTCTTTCTTTTCTTAAACTCCTGTCAAATTAAATTAGATTATTCTTTTTTAAACGGGGAATAGTACTTTCCTCCATCCCAATTTTAGTGACATCTTTCAAATTTTCAGAGTCACGCGAATTTATTTATCACCATTTTGTCATATGTATTTTATAAATATTTTGAATTGTTATAACATTATTGTGACATGTTTTTTATATAGGTTTTAAATTTATAAATATAAATTTTAAAATTTATAGATTGTATGTTCAAATTCTCTATCAAAATTAAGAAATCTCTTCCTATAATTTATCCTAATGTTACTAGAAACTGGATGATAGGAAGAGATGAGAATAGGCCTCACCCATTTTGTTATGGCATTCTCTTCCCGATCACAAAATCAATACTAATACTGAAAAAGCAGCTGCACCCAAACCGCCCACCCCACCTCCCTCAGAGGAGCCTGCGGATTGATCCTAGACAATACGTTGTAGGTCTTATTTTCTTGATTTTTAACTTATGGAGAGTTACATTTTAAATGACCTAATATTAACGGGGATTAAAATAGTGGAATTCATGATTTTTCTGTTAAACTAATACAGTATAGATGAAGGGACAGAGATGGGAGCTTACCAACAGTTGCAGTACTGTAAGTTGTGAAACCTCCTGCTGCACTTCGGCTGCCTGTAATTATTGTGTACCTTAAACCAGCACCAACTAACATTATTTTACTCACTGAAGCTCCTATCGCCACGTTTTCTCTATAAACACCTTTTTTAATATATATGATTGTCCTCTCATCTGAAATCTTTTTTGCTGCTGCGTTGATTGCAGCCTGAATGGATCGGAAATTTCCCGATCCATCTTGAGCCACAATGTAAATTGCCTTGGAAGCTAAGCTCCTCGTCGAAGATTGTAACAACTTTCTTTCCCTGCTCGTAACCCAACTTGGAAATCCACCAATTTCTGTTGAATTTTGTGAATCCACAAGCTCCCCATTTACAGCCAAAGAATTGCTTATAAGCTGTGAGACATTAGTCGATAAGGTCGGGTGGAGGACATTTGAAACATTGAGCTGATTTGAACCAGATAGACATGTCTCGATATTTGTTAACGAGGCACTAAGCCAAGTTTGAGCATCAAAATCAGTACAAGAAGTGGAATTTGATCCAATGCCATGAAGAGTACGGTTTAATTGGTAGATTGTGTCGTCGATAAGCTTGTCACAATCCATCCAGACTAGTTTCTTTCGTTTTCCCCGAAAGTGCTGGCCCATATTTTTGGAATGATTTTGTACTAGGAGGGCTTGTTCTAGGGCGACTTCTGTGGTCATGGTTCGAAACTCAGCTTTACATTTAGGTTTGTAGGTACGCTGGAGCATGGCGTCAGACATGAAATGCTTACAAGTTTCAGGATGCGGAGTGGTGCTACACCACCAGTTAATATCGTCACTTGTCATATCATCTTGATTGGAATAGGATTGGTGTAGAAAGAAGAAGGAAAAGAACATAAAGAGTAGTAGCTTATAAGTTGTCATTGTGGTATAGTATGTTTCCTTTTGTGTTTTGTTGTTGGAAGTATAACACAAATAGGAATGAAGGATCATTTAATGATGGGGTTGGTGTCTTTTTATACTAGTGGGGAAACAAATAAGTTTTGGAAAGGAATGTCTAATGTCAAATGTCAGTTGGCTTCTTGAAATGTGAAGCAAGAAATGCAATCACAAGATATAAAGTCAAGGTTGATATTCAAAATAAAAATGTCTTTACTTCATTTTGCTGCATCCATAAGTATTATGTCATTCAAATTTTACAAATATAAACCTTTAAAGTTCTTTAATAGTAAATTCATGATTATACTTATATGAAATTATGAATTCAAAAAGATAATTATATTTTAAAATTTATAGTCTAAAACACTGACCATTTGTTTGAATATGAATCATTTCATAAGAATAATTTTAATTATAAAAAGGTGATTTTTTTTTAATTGAATTAATGTGTCACATAAATTGGACAGAAGAAGAAATCACGATGCGAGTAATTTATGACGTCAAAGCAAATCCATCTATGATATTTAATTATTATAGCAGTGTTTCAATGTAAATATGAATCCTTCTGCAGCGTGTAGATTGACCTTGCGGAATTTGACGGCTGCCTGCTTGTTTACGTCAAGCATAATTGACAGAAAGAACCATACATCTTAATGTATTGGAAATTAACTTGATCCTCAAGCAGTATACAATAAAGTAACTGTACAATTGAAGAAACACGCCCATACTCAATTTTAAAATTTAAAGTTTATGGGTTTCGATAATCTTTCAATTTACTTTGGTGTTAAACTTCTAATACATTTATGCTATTAGATTTATGGTTTATCGTATATACACATACAGAGATGGCCATAGAATTGTCATATCAAGATCATCTAAATCTAGTCTCGATGTGAAACATAAATTTATATGTATAAATTTATTAAAATTGTAAAAAATTTCACGTATCAATAAAACACCTCCAAATTTCTCTCAAAACATTCTTCATTTCGCAAAGTGGAAGAATGTGAAGGGTACTTTTATAATTAAATATTTTTTCTAGTGGAAGCTGCTATTCGAGGGTTGTTATTTCTAATATATCAAACTAAATAGTGTATAAGAAATAATGTCAGTATCATTAATATCACCATTACTAATACACCCTATTCAATATTATATTATTCTTATATACTACCAAATGACCCCTTAAAGGCTAAACTCAGAAAATTCAAATTCTAGATCTGACACACTCTATACATAATTAGTGAATTTCTCAAAACATATATCAAATACGAGCTAAAGTTATTACTCTCTCTATTTTAATTTGTATGGCATCATTGAAATTTCAACAGTCAATCAAGTTTTTATTTGATAAATTTGTTTTATGTCTTTTAAATATTTTAAATAAATTATTAAGTATTGTGATTTATAGTAGATTTTATATAATTTTCAACCATCTAAAATATATTTAAAGTTTTTATATCCGAATTCACAATTAGAGATTATAATTAGGAGAGAAGGAGTAATTTATATCACACCTGCATAATCACATATTATATATGTGCGCCTAGGGATGACAATTGGGCGGGTTGGATCAAATTTGATAGGATTATAATGAGTCAAGACAACAAACGGGTCAAGACCTAACCCAATCCGAATTTACTTGGGTCTAAATGGGTTGGGTCAAAATAGGTTGAGCAATGGGTTATAAAGTGGGTCAAGACTCAACCTAACCTAACAGTTACTAAGTTGTTCTTTTTCAATATTTTAATACTTAATTAAATTATATTTTTTTTATTTTGTCTATATAAAACATATCAAATTAAAAAAGAAGTTTTTAAAAATATTTTAACAAGATTTCTCTAGAGTCAATTCGTATTGAATATCAACCCAATTTTAAATGGGTTGACATGATTGAGCTAATACATGGACAAATTATTATTCAACGGGTTCGATGGATTGAACGAATTGAGTTTAATTTTGCTACCCGTATTTGCGCCAGCTACTATATTAATTTCACAATCATTTCCACTTAAGCAGAAACCACAGATTTCGAATGTGCCATGTATTAGGGGATTGGACATGCGCTTCTACGTTCTTGCTACGCAAACCTCTATTTTTATTCACAAAAATCTCTACTTCTTCAACCGTATCTCTTCAGCTTCTACAATTTCCTGCTAAATTGTGAAATTTTTTTACATTACACTTATTCTTAATTATTAAATGCAATACTTTCAAAGCCGCCCTTATAAATTATTTTTCAAATTTAAACAATTCATACCATAATCCCTTAGTTAAGAACCTAAAGTGAACATGACGTTAGTAGGGGAATTGAAGGTCAAGTTCTTTAAATCAGAGTTGAATTTTGCATTTGATATGTTTAAAAGAAAGCTGCCGCGAGTTTTTTCAGGAACGGATAATTAAATTCTTGAGTCAAATTTTCACTTAGATCTTATTTGACTAAGCTGTTAAAATCAACTATTTTTTTTAGAAAAAAAGAGAGACTAATACTCCCTCCATTTGAAGGAAAAATTACCTAGTTTAATTTGACACAAAAGTTTAAAAAATAAATAAGATTTTTTAGTCTCCTGATCCTAAATTAAAATTATGTTAGATTTATCCAAATGTTCTCTAATTCTGTGATATTAGATATGCCACATGAAAAGTTAAAATAAAAAATTTGTCAAAAAAAAATCACTATTTTAAGAAAAATTTTTATAAATGACAAAAATATAGATCACTTATCACTAATAATGACAAGACTATCAAGATTACAATTTTAATTCCTATCCCATAATGACAACTACAGAAATTCTGACAACCGTTACTTTCTTATTAAATGCACACTTTTTTTATTAAATGCTAGTGACTTTTCCTAACTAATAACAAAGCATAAGGTCCCATTATTTTAACTAGGTTTCACATTTTTCCTAAAAAAGAAATAATGAGGTTCATCTCTTTTTTCTTTTCTTTTTGAAATTGGGTACTTTGTGTCTTTAACTTGTTAAATACACTATTACTTTCTTATTAAAATGCTAAAGTTTTTCCCCCTTTTTGTTACCTACTAGTTTTATTAGGACTTTTCCTCTTCATTGTTTTTTTAAATTTTATTTTATCATTTTTTACGGAACAAATTTGCATATATCTATTTAATGTCATTTTCTATGAAATATCGATTTACTACACATGTAAAATCATTTTCAAACATCAATTATTGTACCTTCTTCAAACTTAAAATTAGTTCTTCAAAATTTTAATTGAATTCACATTTATCTTGATTTAATACATTATACACATAAACTATACATAAAGTTAATATTTAAATTATCTTAATGAAATCTAAATTGATACCGGCCAATTTAGTATTTACATGTAATTTGTACCAAGTATATTTCAATGAAATGCAAATATATACCGATTTAATACACATAATGTCAGGCCCCGCAAGGGTACCTTTGACATGGCCGACACTTGCAGAACCATTGTTAATTCTCCAAGAGAACCACATGGCCTCATCGTCACATCAACTCAACAGCAGAAGAAATACTCAAGAAAAAAGACATCATATGGAGATATATAACTCTTTAAAACATGGTTTCTAATGAATAAATTTGGAAAGAAATAATACTCCACAAATCCTCTGCTCAATGTCAATGAAGCCTCTAATCAACAATGTAGATGGTACCATGTCAAGCTGGATGCCTCAAATCAAAGAAAGAAAGTACTAAGTCCAAACATGAAATAAAAGGGCTCCTCCAGAAAGCAAGGAGGGCTCACCAACTCTGGAATACACTGATCTAGACCTCAACGATGATGCACGGGCTGAAATCCTCTATCACCTTCATGATGCAGCTCTAAATGGATGTCAATATACTGGTATGTAAAATGGCTCAAGAAAGTAAAGCTCAACTCACTCACCTCGACTCAAACAACTCATGCTCAATTCAATATATGCAAGTTTAAAGTAAATCAAGCTTTTAAAATAAACTCAGTTTAAAATATCATGCTCAAATGGTGTTTTCTTAGGAGTTTCTCTTAACCGACATCCAATCCCATCACCTTTTTTTTGGTGATGTACAACAAAGGGACGTCGTTTCCATGCCCATCCTAAACTTGCCACGGTAAAGGACGATCAACTCTCTCATAGATCCAAAGTGAATGTCCATCATCTCATCAATCCTCAATGCTCAGTCAATCAACTCAAATATCAACCTCATTAGGTTATCTCATCTCAACTCATCTCAATTTCTCATCAACTCATTCGATCAAGGAAGACAATCAAACTCAACTCAGACTCAAACGGTCATTCAAACTAACTTAATTAGACTAATCATATAATGCAAGCAAGATACGTATCATGTCTCTCATGCTCGACCATGCTCAAGTTACTCAACTCATACAATCAAAATCAAACTCAAACTCAAACCTCAACTCAATCTATGCATAAGTTTTATAAAGATAATCAAAGTATAAAATATTTATGTTAATCTCATATCAGTAATCATGCAACATGATAATTATCTCATATATAATAAGAACTCATAATAAAAGCTAAAACTCAAAAATTGGATGATAGGAATTTTAAAACTCAACTCTTGCTCTTAATTTTGACTCAAATAGGTGAATAGGCGTGTGAACGAATGTATAGTTCCACAGTTTAATAAGTCTTACATACCTGAAAATTGAAGACCAGCCAACTTCTCGTAGAATCTCTAATCACGTGCTTGGAACCCTAGCTTTCTCCCCTCACTACTAAAAAACTGCCAAAAAGCAATGGATTGCGTCTCGCCAAAAAAAGAAGGACTAAAGGACGCAGTCCGTTGCTTTTTTCCTTTTTAATATTTTTTTAAAAATTAAATAACTAAAAATGATGGACAGTGTCTACATGTCCGTTTCTTTTTTTGGCGGAATTTTTCGTCAATTGTTTTATTAATATATAATTATTAAATATCAAACCAATGCCGTTCCATTGCATTTTTTTAATTTTTAAAATTTCGATGGAAAAAATGATACAGTCCACCGTATTTTTAATTAAATTTATTAATTTTAGTCTTCTTTTTAACTTGCAATGGACAACGTCGTCCAGTCCGTCACAATTTCGATCAATGGTCAAAATTTTTTTAATGAAGGGTAATGGACAAGGAGACATTGTTCGTCACCTCTCACCTAGTATAAAAAAAACCAAGACCTATTTTTTACTCATTTCCCCCTTTCTCAAATCTATTTTCTCTCTAAAACCCTAATCCCTCTACCCCATTCACGTTGCCTCACCCCCCAGCGTCGTCGCCCACCACTGCCGCCGCCACCGTCGCTCCAGTGCCTCCTCCCCATAACCCTAGGGTACTAGTTTTTTTCTTCCTGTTGCTCCATTTGTGTTTGTAGCTATTATTTTGTTCTTTAAAAATTTTTTAATTTTGTAACTTATTAGTTAGTGTATCTCACTTTTAATTTTTTGTTGATATTATGATATTAGAAAATTTATTTTATGTATTTCATTGCAAATATGTGAACGAAATTATTGTTTTGCTTTTACGGCTAAAATTTATATTTTAGTGTTTGAAATTAGATTATGAATTGAGTATTTTTGTGTTGGAATACTATTGCTATGAAGTTACAATAATATTAGCATAGTTATTTGTATAAGTTGTGTGAATTAGTGAATTTTTAGGATTTTAGCTTGAACTTGGGATTTTTTGACTGAGATTGTAAGTTAGGTATTTTTTAGTTGGAATTGAATTTGTTATTGAAATTAGAATATTGTTTACATAGGTAGCTAGTTTGTATGTTTAATTGTGAATTAGTGAATGAAGATTTTAGGGCTTTAATTTGAATTGAGGTTTTTGAGCTAGATTGTATATATATTGAGCTTTTTTTTT
>JAABOM020000096.1:7284384-7324973 GCA_011800125.2 Solanum clarkiae
TAGATATGTAAAGATAGAAATATCCCTCAATTTATTTTTATATTTTTAAATCTTCTTGATTTTATGTTTTATATTTGTAATTTTGTACTAGTAACATTATTTAAATAAATTATCTTACAAATTCTATTTATTTGCAGGTTCATATTTGCACAATATAAAAAATTAATAAATTTATCATGTCAAATTTTTAAATTTTATTTATTGTGAGTTCATATTTATGTAATATATAAAAAATATTTTGCCATGTCAATTTTTTTATATAATTAATTTAGTTGAGTGATTTTGTTGATACAAAGACCTAATTAAGTGGTTTTATTGATACAAAACAAAGTGTAGTGACTATGTTAGATAAATTCTCATAGTTGAGTAACCTTTTAAGATATAAATTTTATATTAAAACTACAACTTGCATTTTTTTATGTGTAAATATAGATCGTTTGTTCAGTTTTTACAATTGTTTACCATATTTTTTATTTTAAAAAGTAGATAATATATCTCTATTAAATTGAAAATTGATGTTTTATGAGTGATCAATTTATTAAGATTACAATTATTTATCCTCAAATAATTCAAATGAGAATATAACAAACATAACGACAAAATTCTTGTTCTCCTAACTAGTTAGAAGTCACGATAAGATAATCTATTTTGACCCAATTACATGAAATAGAAAATTCCATAATAATTCAAAGATATAATTGGAAGGAAGTTTTTTTTGTAGAGTTTTAAACCAAGCTCAAGATTAGATGGGAAGCAATGAGTCAAACACTTGATAAAAAATAATCCCTGCATTACTAATCCCCGCATTGCTAATTCTTACGTTAATAATCCCTGCATTATTCATTTTTGTACCAAACAACCCCTAAGTAAAACAACCTTATCTTCTGCATTGGTATTTGTATTGGATTTTTTGAATTAAGCATGTTGGTTAGTGCTCTCGGGCCTAACTAGGGTACAAAGTGTAATGTCACGTCTAGGGTGGGGTGTTATGTAACACCCCATGAAATTATCGAAATACTCCTAGAATGAAATATTGCACATAACGCGTCTTCCCAAACTCTAGTAGAAAATTCGAGATCGAATTTGTGATCAGCACAAAAATTAAGTGGAAAAATGGCCTCGACCCAATTTTAGAGCAATCGAATTGAAAAATAATTTTTTTTAATTAATCAAAAAACAATGTCACTCCATGCTCATGGCACAACACGGACGAAATACGGACTGGAACTTATATTTTTTTTTTGTTTTTTTCCGACGGAGAAATTTTGGGAGAAATTTTGGGAGAAATTACACTAGTTCGTGCCCTGAGTATATCACGGACCTGTGTAATTTCCGAAGCAAATTTTCTTTTAATTTGAGAAGGGCATTTTGGCCATTCCCCAACCTATCCTAAGCCCCAAAAACATGTATAAGGGTCGTTTTCATCAGCTTAAGGGTTTCAAAATCCATTTTTCTTAGTTTCTAAGCGAGGATTCTTGAGAGAGAAAGAAGAGAAAGCTTGAAGATTTCAAAATTTGGGGTCAATTCTCTAAAGAAGACTAAGTTGTTCTTCATCCTAGCTATGTAAGGCTAACCTAAAGTATGGAATTGTTCTTCTATGTTCCCTCTTGCTTGAAGTAGGTTGATAGTCAAATGTCATAAGGTCTTTATGTGAACTTTCTTGAGTATTCTATCGAGAATTATATCTATCTTATGAATTTTCTTAAATTGATATCAGCATGAACTTGATTTACTGCTTAAATGGTTTACTTGAATTATTATATGAAACTCTTCATGACTATGTTTAAAATTGCAAGAATGAGTTTAGGGCATAAATCTAGAGCCTTGATGATATAAATGTGCTTGTTGTTGTGCTATTGATCCAGAGTTGAGCGTGTTGATGAGATGGATGTCCTTAGAGTCTTAAAGAAGTTGAACTTAATCTTAGAAGAATGTTCCTAATCTATTGAGTTGATAGTTGATGAGATGAGTTGATGTTCTTTGTCCAAAAGAGACTAAATAATGAGTAATCTTGATGTTTGATGTCTTATGAGCATGTTGAGTCTTGCGAAGAGTATTGAACACCGAAATAAGAAAGAATAAGTCCCACTCGCACTCAATAACTACATGGCTAGCATAGTAGAGGATTGAACCATGAAAAAAGTTGTTTTCTTAGTCCCAAAAGAGGACTTGATGACACTGCGGATCCACCGATGGGGACGTCCTTTACCTCGGCAATGTACTGGATGGATGTGGCAATGATAATGCTTCATTGTATCATCATTGGCTCATAGGTAATGGTTGTCAATTCGAGAAACTCCCAGATAGGTTTCATGTTGATAGATAGTACTCTGATGTTAATGTGATGGTATGAGTCTTGATTGATGTTGATGAGTTATCATCTGTTCTTTATCCTGAGCTGAGATAAGAATCCATATGAATTGATGTTGTTCTTGCTATCATATATATATTATTTATATTCATCCATTTTACATACCGTACATTCCACATACTGATTCCACTCGATGTTGCATCATATCATGATGCAGATATGGAAGATAGAAGACTTTAGCAGAAGCGTCATTGAGGTTTGACATTCCTAGATTCAGATATTGGGGAGTCCTCCTCTGCATTCGAAGGATACCATTTAGTTTATTTTCATATGACTTGAGTTATTTCTTTTTCTGAGTTGTGGTAGCCGTGGCTTGTCATGGTACCTTCCTAGACTGTAGAAGAAGAGGCTTCATAGACATAGAGATGATGCTTTTGATGTTGGGGGTCTTTCCCTTTCTAAATTGAGTTTCTTAAATCTATTTGATGTTATGGATGTTGAGATTGGTCTTTTGGCCCAGGCCCCTTTTTCTTGGTATTCCTGATGTTTTTCACTATTTTATTGATTGAGAGACTGTTATGAGGCTAAGTGGTTCGCTTGGGAACTAGTAATTGTCTTTGAGTGCCAGTTACGTCTAGGGTACCAACCCGGGGCATGACAAACTTGGTATCAGAGCACAGAGTTCAAGTGTCCTAGGGAGTCTATGAAGTCGTGTCTAGTAGAGTCTTGTTTATGGTGTGTTGTGCACCACACTTCATAAGCAGGAGGCTATAGGACATTAGGAAAGTTTCCCTTCTTCTATAATCTGAGTTCATGCGATAAAGTTTTAACTCTCTGAAAACTCCTTACTAATTCATGTGTCACACGTTTGCTGACCATGCCTTCAAAATGCACTACTGCCCAGAGAGATGCCTCAGCTCCAACAGCTAAGAATTCCCCACCAATAGTCCTTACTCAGACGGGACGAGGAGATGAGGTTGACCTGCCAGGACTACTGAGGTTCTACAGGTGCCCCCTGCACAACCACAACCAACCCCCATCTCAAAGGTAGAGTTTAGGGGAGCCATTACTATGCTTACCCAACTAGTGGCCTCCTGGGGAAATAGTCGAGGTCCTTAGGCCCCTAATTCCAGCTCCCAAGAGTCCACAATTGTAACCAGGCTCAAAGACTTCTTATGGATGAACCTACTAGTTTATACAGGTTCAAAGGTTGAGGAGGACCTGCAGAACTTCATCGATGAGTTGTGGAGGGTTTTGAGGGCTATGCATGATAACGAGATTGAAGGAGTTGAGCTTGTCTCCTATCAGCTAAAAGATGTTGCAAATGTCTGGTACAACCAATGGGAGGATAGTCGAGGTGAAAATGTTGAGCCTGTCGAGTGGGATGAGTTTGAGGCTACGTTCCTTGACCACTTCTTTCTTTAAGAGTTGAGGGAGATGAACGTTAATGAGTTAAGCTATCCAGATATGCTCCTGAGATGGTCCAAGACATGAGGGAAAGGATGAGGAAGTTCATGAGCAGCATTGTTGATCCAGGTATGGACATCTCAAGGATTATGGTATATGTCGAACAGAATGAGGAAGATAAGAAGAGAGATAGGGAAAAGCATCTGAGTAGGAAAGCCAAGTCAGCAGGGCATTAGCGTAGCTAGCAGAGACAAAATAAGGGTGATAAGTCTTACTTTTAGAAGAGGTCTTCTAATTATGCACTCTCTACAGTGAGTATGCCTATCCAACAGAATAGGTATGATAAAAAATCTTATGGTCACTAGAATTTTAGGGCTCAGGGTTCTCAATCTCAGGCTAGTGTGACCCAAGGTACAAAGGGAAAGTCACCTTGTAGCAAGTGTGGAAAACTTCATCTGGGTGAGTGTTGTATGGACACAAATGTTTGTTACTTATATAGGCAGATAGGTCACTTCCAGTATGAGTGCCGAAAGCGAAGACGAGGTGAGGGAAGGAATAATGCACAATCCTCTACAGCACCCCTAGCTAGCACTCATCAGAGAGGTACTACTACGGGTACAGGAGGTGGGACAAACTATCTTTATGCAATGGGTAATCAGTAGGACCATGAGGTGGCCCTAGATGACATTATGGATATGTTTCGAGTCTTTACTTTTGATTGTTATGCATTATTGACCTGGGTGCCACTCTGTCTCTTGTAACTCCTTATATGGTTAGTAGATATGGAATCCTTTCAAAGTGTTTGCTTAAACCCTTTTATGTTTTCACTCCTACTGGTGAGTCCATCTTAACTAAGAGGATTTACAGGGATTATGCAGTATCTATCTATCACAGGGACACCTTGGCTGACTTGGTAGATTTGGAGATGGTGGATTTTGATGTGATTCTTGGCATGGATTAGCTTCATGCCTGTTATGCCTCTGTTGATTGTAGGACCCAAATTGTTAAGTTCCAATTCCCCAATGAACTTGTTTTAGAGTGGAAGGGGAGTTCTGTTGCACCTAAGGGCAAGTTTATCTCCTATCTCAGATCCAGAAAGCTAATATCTAAAGGTTGCATCTACCATATCGTGTAAGTTAAGTCTGATGATGTTGAGCCTCCTACTTTAGAGTCAGTCCCAATTGTAAATGAATTTCCCGCTGTGTTTCATGAGGATCTACTTAGAATCCCCCCCGATAGGGAGATTGACTTTAGGATTGATGTTCTCCCTGATACCCAACCTATCTCAATTCCACCTTAAAGGATGGCCCCCACTGAATTGAAAGAGTTGAAAGAGTACTTGAAAGACTTGTTAGAGAAGGGTTTCATAAGGCCTAATGATTCTCCTTGGGGTGCTCCTGTTCTATTTGTGCGAAAGAAAGATGGGTCTCTCAGAATGTGCATAGACTATAGGCAACTGAATAAGGTCACAATAAAGAATAAGTATCCTCTCCACATAATAGATGATCTATTTGGCTAATTCAGGGTGCCACTTGCTTCTTCAAGATAAACCTCAGATCGGGTTACCACCAATTTAAAGTGAGGGAATGTGATATTCCCAAGACAACTTTTAGGACAAGGTATGGCCATTTTAAGTTCTTGGTCATGTCCTTTTGGTTACCTTTCATGGACTTGATGAACAGGATATTCAGACCGTATCTTGACATGTTCATATTGTGTTTATTGATAATATCCTGATATATTCTAAGGAGGTAGAGGAACGTACTGATCATCTTAGAGTAGTTTTGCAAACTCTCAAAGACCATGAATTGTATGCAAAGTTTTCAAAGTGTGAGTTTTAGCTCAAGTCAGTGGCCTTCCCAGGTCATGTTGTCTCGGGCAATGGTTTTCGAGTGGATTCCCAGAAGATTGAAGCGGTTAAGAACATATCCAGATCGACCTCTGCAACTGACATAAGAAGTTTCTTGGGGTTGGCAGACTACTATCGCCGATTTGTTGATGGGTTTTCTTCCTTGTCTGCACCATTGACCAGGCTGACTCAGAAAAAGGCCAAGTTTCAGTGGCCTAATGAATGTGAGCGAAGTTTTTAAGTGTTGAAGACTAGACTGACTACCACACCAGTTTTGAGCTTTCCCGATGGGATGGAAGACTTTGTGATATATTGTGATGCATCCAGAGTTGGACTGGGTTGTGTACTAATGCAGAGAGGGAAGGTGATAACTTATGCTTCTAGGAAACTTATGATTCATGAGAACTATCCGACTCATGATCTTGAGTTGGCTGCAGTGGGTTTGCACTTAAGATCTGGCATCACTACTTGTATAGAGTGCCTGTGCACATGTTCACTGACCACAAGAGCTTACAATATGTTTTCAGTTAGAAAGAGCTCAACCTGCTGCAGATGAGATGGCTAGAGTTGCTCAAGGATTATGACATGAGAATTCTCTATCACCTAGGCAATACTAATATTATTGCTGATGCTCGTAGCAGGTTATCTATAGTTAGTACCGCCCATGTGGAGGAAGGGAAGAAAGAGCTGGCTAAGGAAGTGCATACATTGGCCCGACTGGGAGTCCAACTTGAGGAGAATAATGAAGGTAGAGTTAATGTTCAGAATGGGTCTGCTTCATCTTTAGTGACAGAGGTGAAGGAAAGGCAAGACCAAGATCTTGTCTTTCTCTAATCGAAAGAAGTTGTCCTCAAGCAAAAAGTGATGATCTTCGCCAAAGGGGGAAGTGGGGTGTTGAGATACCAAGGTAGGTTGTATGTGCCCAGTGTTGATGGTGTTCGAGAGAGGATCATAGTAGAAGCTAACAACTCTCGATATTTTATTCATCTTGTCTCCACCAAGATGTACCACGACTTGAGAGAAGTCTATTCGTGGAATGTAATGAAGAAGGATATTGCTGAGTTTGTCTCTAAGTGTCCCAATTGTCAATAGGTTAAGGTTAAACATTACACACCATATGGATTGGCTCAAATCTTTGAAATTCCTGAGCAGAAGTGGGAGATGGTCAATATGGAAATCATTACCAGTTTACCAAGGTCCCGAAAGCAACATGATTAGATATGGGTGATTGTGGATAGGATGACTAAATCAGCTCACTTCTTGGCAGTCAAGAAAACTAATAATGCTGAAGAATATGCCGGATTATATATTCGTAAGATTGTGAGGTTGCATGGGGTTCCCTTTTCTATCATCTCGAATAGAGGATCTCAATTCACCTCTTAATTATGGAGATCCTTCCAAAAGGGGTTGGGTATAAGATAAATCTGAGCATGACTTTCCACCCTCAGATAGATGGTCAACCAGAGTGGACCATTCAGACCTTGGAGGACATGTTAACGACGTGCATCCTTGATTTCAATGGGAATTGGGATGACCACTTTCCATTGATCGAATTTGCATATCATATCCAAATGGCCCCTTATGAGGCTTTGTATGAGAGAAGATGTAGATCACCTATTAGATAGTTTGAGGTTGGTGAAGCTGAGTTGATTGGACCTGATCTTGTCCACCGGTCCATGGAGAATGTGAAGGTTATTAGAAAGAGGTTGAAGACCGCAGAAAGTTACCAAAAGTCTTACGCGGACGTGAGAAAAAGGCACTTAGAATTCGAGGTAGATGATTAGGTGTACTTGAAAGTGTCACCTATGAAGGGTGTCATGACGTTCGACAAGAAGGGGAAGTTAAGTCCACGCTACATCGGACCCTATCAAATTGTGAGGAGGATTGGGAAGATTGCCTAAGAGTTGGAATTGCCTTCCGAGTTAGACGAGATTCATCCGGTGTTCCACGTGTTGATGCCAAAGAAGTTCTTGTGAGATCCTACCTTGGTGATCCCTGTTGAGAGTACTGGAGTAAGGGATAGCCTATACTATGAGAAAATTCCAGTCTAAATCCTTGATCAACAAGTTCGTATAACTTGAGAAACAAAGAGATAGCCTCCATCAAAATCTTATAGAGGAACCAATTTGTTGAGGAAGCTACATGGGAAGCTGAGGAAGCTATGAGAATCAATACCCGCACCTATTCGTGCCAAATGATGATGATGTCGAAGGTAATATTCCTATCTTTAACTTAATTGAAGTTTCTATTATTCAGTCAATGTGCTTATTCTATTCGTGAGTCTGAGTAGAGCTTATAGAGGTTGATGAATAGTTGAGAGTGCAAGGTTATTGAGTAAGTATTAAGATGAGTCTTGAGACTACTCGTACCTTAATTCCACCTCTAGTCATCATTCGAGGATGAATGATCCCAAGAGGGAGATAATGTAATACCCCGTGAAATTACCAAAATACCCCTAAAATGGAATCGTGTGCATAATGCGTCTTCCCAAATTCCAATAGAAAATCCAAGATTGAATTTGCAATCAGCACGAAAAATTGATTGAAAAATGGCCTCGACCTTATATTAGACCAACCGAGTCAAAAAACAATTTTTTCGAAAAACAGTGTCAGTTCGCGCCCGAGGCACAATGCAGATGGAATGTGAACTGAAAATTGTATTTTAATTTTTTTTTGATGGAGAAGTTTTCGGAGAAATTACACTAGTCCACGCCCTAAGTGCGTCATAAACCTGTGTAATCTCCGAAATAAATTTTTCTTTTAATTCGGGAAGGACATTTTGGGCATTCCCCAACCTATCCTGAGTCCCCAAAACGTGTATAAGGATAGTTTTCATCAGATTAAGGGTTTTAAAAATCCATTTTTCTTAGTTTCTAAGCGAGGATTTTTGAGAGATAAAGAAGAGAAATCTTGAAGATTTCAAAATTTGGGGTTAATTCCTTGAAAAAGACTAATTTGTTCTTCATCCCAGGTATGTAAGGCTAATCTAAAGCACAAAATTATTCTTCCATGTGCCCCTTTGCTTGAAGTAGGTTGATAGTCGAATGTAATGAGGTTTTTATGTGAAATTTTTTGAGTATTCTATTGAGAATTATATTTGTGTTATGAATTTTCTTAAATTGATGATCATCACGAACTTGATTTACTGCTTAAATGGTTTACTTAAATTATTATATGAAACTCCACTTAACTAATTTGTTTAAGATTGCAAGAATGAACATAGAGAATGAGTCGAGAACCTTGATGATATAAATGTGCGTGTTGTTGTGGTATTGTTCCTGAGTTGAGTGTGTTGATGATGATGTTGATGAGATGGATGTCCTTAGAGTCTTAAAGAAGTTGAACTTAATCTTAAAAGAATGTTCCTAATCCATTAAGTTGATAGTTGATGAGATGAGTTGATGTTCTTTGTCCAAAAGTGACTAAATTATGAGTAATCTTGATGTTTGATGTCTTATGAGCATGTTCAGTCTTGGGAGGAGTATTGAGCACCGAAATGAGCAAGAGTAAGTCTTATTCGCACTTATTAACTACGTGGCCAGCGTAAGAGAGGATTGAACCATGAAAACAGATGTTTCCTTACTTCCAAAAGAGGACTTGATGATACTATGAATCCACTAATGGGGATGTCCTTTACCCTGGTAAGGTATTGAAAGGATGTGGCAATGACATTGCTTCGTTGTATCATCACCGGCTCATAGGTGATGGTTGTCGATTAGAAAAACTCCCAGATAGATTCCATATTGATATTACTCTGATGTTGATGTAATGGTGAGTATTGATTGATGTTGATGAGTTATTGTTTGCTCCTTATCCTGAGCTAAGATGAGAATCCTTATGAGTTGATGTTGTTCCTGTTATCCTGTCTATACTATTTATATTCAGCCATTTTATATATAGTATATTTCACGTACTGACGTCACTCGGCGCTGCATTGTTTCATAATGCAGATACGGAAGATAGAGGACTTCAGCAGACTCGTTGGGGTTCAACATTCCTAGATCCAAATATTGGTGAGTCCTCCCCTGCATTCAGAGGATACCATTTAGTTTATTTTCATATAACTTGAGTTATTTCTTTTTTTGAGTTATGGTAGTCATGCCTTGTCATGGTACCTTCTAGACTGTAGAAGTAGAGGCTTCATAGATATAGAGATGATGGTTTTGATGTTGGGGGCTCTTTCCCTTTCTAAACTGAGTTTCTTAAATCTATTTGATGTTATGAATGTTGAAATTGGTCTTTCGGCCCAGTGTACCTTTTACTTGGTATTCCTGATGTTTTTCTCTGTTTTATTGATTGAGAGATTGTGATAAGGCTAAGTGGTCTGTTTGGGGACTAGCAATAGTCTCTGAGTGCAGTTATGTCTAGGGTACCCTCCTAGGGCGTGACAGCTCTAAATTGCTTCATATTAACTGTTATGCTTTCTTCGTTAATTTCTTCCTCTTTTATTTTGGTTTGATGTACTTGAACTCAGAATCTTTTGGAAACAACTTGTCTACCTTCATGACATAGTGATAAATTCGCATACACTTTATTCTTACTAGACTTCGGGGATATCATTGGATTTTTTGTTGTAGATGCACCAGTGCAGCAGTTAATGATTTTACGGCCTATGAGGCTATGAGAGGTTCATTTGAGCTATCTTTAAATGAACGATGATTTGAGCTATTGGTTTAATCAATAACCACCAGCGATAGAATTGTAGCCTGCCATTCCACTGTACAGAGTCGGGTTTGATTCCCGGCTGGTGCTTATAATTTGTCCATTTTCTGAGTCATCTAAGTGCAATAGGAAAATGGAAGTTGTCACATTTTTGTACCAATCAAACCTAAGTGCATAATTTACAGGGCTCAATATATAACATTATGTATATATAAAGTACTTGGTTAACCATAATGAAATAGACTTCATCTAAAATTTTGAATATCATAGCTTTTTTTTAATCACTAACTTGTACTAAAATTTTAAATTGATCCTTTTCGTGAAATAACAAAACAACACAACGTGTGAGAGGTTATGTTGTCGAAGGACTTCTTTATTGGTTGAATGGATTAGGATCAAGCTACTGAATCAAACACCTAATTACTTTCAAAGTGAAAAAGAAAAAAGTAGGCTCTATAGCATCTGAAGGAATAAAAATACTAGTTAAAATCTCACTCAGACTATCAATACAAACTTTTAGTTGCAACCACAACATGGACAAACAAGACTCGTAAAAAGACCATAAAACTAAAAGAAAATTTGTAACCGTGTTATATGACAAAGTCAACGTTGAGGGTTTGTTGGTGTCACTAGAATTTGTCTATCCCAATTCCATCTCTCAATGTTTCATATGCAGATTTTGGACGTGTTCTCCTCAACCCAGCAGTGAAATGAATCTCTGTTTGTTCAACCAAGATAACACTAACTGTTATAAAAAGAAATGTCACTTTAGTTTTCATTCCCTCTATCTCACTTAGCTTTCCCTTCTCTAAATGTACATTAACTGTATTATTGAATCGTACTATGGATGCATCTCTGTAAGTAATTTCACATATCTCTGGAAGATGAACAGTAAGCTTCTTTGTCTCTTCGTTAAACTCGTAGTTAGTCGCTTCGCGAGGGAAAACACCCACTGGAATATCATATTCCTTTAGCAGCTGTGTCAATGGCTTTTGTGTTTTTCCTGCAAAACAAATGTTAACAGTACGGATTATATATCTATGAAACTAAAAGTGTGCTCTCTGACCGCTTCAACTTTTAGATGAGATGGTAATAAGATTCAAAGTTGTATCAAAGCAATTAGGAGTGGACATTTGGTTTTAACAAACTTCAATTTTATTCTTCGATTTTCAATTTTTAAAAAGTGTTTCACCAAATACCGAACTGAATAAGTTTGATTCAATGTTTTCAGAGAGATTTTTCCAGTGCAATTGAAAAATAAAATGAGGAGAAAATCAAAGTATAGGATATTTAAAAAATTAAAGCCATATTAAGTGATGATGTGTGTCACCATAGAACACTTGTGATGCTTAAAAGATCATATTGTCTTTGTCAAAAATATTGAGCCTCCACCTATTATCCGAGGAAAACAAACACCAAGACAGATTCCTTTACATGATATACATCGGTAAAAATATGCTTGGATTCCTCTTGAAAGAAAATAATGCAAGTTAACTATATGAATTGAATCGGTTCGTACTTTGATTAGCTCATGACTGGTTAAATTTTTTGTTGACTTTTACTTTTTGGTATATATATATATTTTTTTTAAAAATTAATTTTTGATGTACTGGAGGTTCAAAATCCTTACAACAAATTGAATAATTGAAATTTTAGAAAAAACACTAACACCAAATTAAAAAACTAAATTAGTTCAGTTCACTTAGATTCTTCATTTTTTAGTATTTATGACCGCCCCTAAAACCAATAACATGATATCGAGGGGTTTGGGAGTGGGGAGGTAAAGTAATTATTAACTGAATAAAATATGGACTATCAAACCGTTTAATTTTTAGATGTCAATTCAACTCAATACTGTGAATTAAATATTGAGGCAAATATAGGCAAGCGTATAAATCTTTAAGGAGCAAAAATCAAAAGAGCAAAGAAGAAGAAGCAGGGCTAATTGAGTTATGCAGGCTCAAGACTAACCTTTAATTTTGTTGACAAGCGCTTTGGTTCCTCCAGTAATACTGTTTTGCAAGTTCTAATTTGAAGAAGAAAATACAACAAGAAGAAGAATAATTCCATGTAGCCCCAAACATTATTATCAATGCCAACAAAGATATTCGTATTAGAATGTAGATAGGCAGATCAGTAAGTTTCACATATCAAAAAACTGTAAATAACAATACCAACAAAGTCCAGTATTTCCCATTTCTCATACCCTTATCTTGCTTCTCATAAATTCTGTCTTTCTCGTGTATAAGTAAAAGAAAAATGTTTCCTCCAAAATAAGATCACAAGAAAGAAACTACATCACAAACAACACTATTAAGCAAAAAAAATTCATATGACCACAATATGAATGTATATACTTTATAGAACCTCTAAAAGACAATTTTCATTACCAATCATAAAACTTAATCTTTGTTACCAAATCATAAAAAATTAAACACAATGTTTAATGATTTCAATGTCTAATCCTCCAAATTTTGGATAATAAAACAAATAGAAAAATCCAATAAAGTAAACATAAGATGGTAATAAAATTGAAGAAATGCAATAAAGGAAGTGCATACATTGAGTTCATTGGTGACGGAATCGAACTCCTTGGTGGCTTTCTGACCAATCAAATACGAGCCTGCCTTGTTCATCACCAAATCCATTTCTATTCTTTATCTTTTTTTTTTTTTTAATTGTCCTGTCTAATCTCTTTATTTTATTTTTTTGGATTAGATCTACACAATTTTTTGAATATTTTATTTTTTTTGGAAAATGTTAAATATCTATGAATTAAAAGCAGTAATGATATCTGTATTTACAAATAAAAGAATTTTACTTTTTCTTCTGTATCTAAGCACAATTGAAAAAGAAAGAGAAAGGGGTAGTGGGCGGGGAAGGGGTCTGAACAAGAATTTTCGGCACCTAATAATGACATCACCATTCCTTTTTTGGCGGATTGAACTTTTAGTATCAAAATTCAAAATTTATATTAACATTTTTATATATGCATGTAAACATTTTTTCGCCATTATTTTGAAGATATTCTAATATTAGAATATTAAATATAAGTATTTATAAATCAATAGGAGTAATTCGTATAGTAAAAATCATGTCCTGTTATAAAACAATACAAAGAATAAAGTTGGGGAAAAGAAAGAAGATTTCTTATTGCTCTCAAATAATATTGAGGTGTCTTACAATGAATAAAAACCCTTATATTTATAGGGAAAAACTGACTTCGTCTCCAAGTAAAAAACTGAGTTGGTATCCAAGTAGGATTCCAAACAATATGCTTATAACACTCCCCCTCGAATGTCTATTTGCTAGATGATGTGCTTCATTAAGACCTTAATAGATAAAACCTTGTGGAAAAAAATTCTAGTGAAGGAAAAAATAGTACATATATCTAATAATACGCATTTTGGATGCCTCATTAAAAACCTTACAAGGAAAACTCAATGGGACAAAAATCTTGTGAGAAAAAAGAGTACATCGCGCATTAACTCCCCCTAATCAGAACATCAATCCAAGGATTTGAATCTTCACACCCCAATCTTGTGTATCATCTTCTTGAATGTTGCAGTTGGTAGAGATTTGATGAACTAATCAACTACATTGTCACTTGAACGAATCTGTTGCACATTTATATTACCATTCTTTTGGAGCTCATGTATATAAAAAAGTTTTAGCGAAATGTGATTTGTTTTATCTCCTTTTATGAATCCTGCCTTTAGGGTCAAAGAGTTTTGCAAGTTCCTCACATTAACTTCTTTAAGCAAACAATATATTGCCTTTTGAAAACTCTTCAAGAGTTTTAATTGAAGTTATCAACTTGCATAACAATATGAAAGGTTCTTGATTAATTTAACCAATTTGAGGATTATGAACAAGTTTTTCAAGAACTTGTATATGCTTCATGCATTTTAAATCCTTCAAATACTTTCATATCAATTTTGTCTAGTGACAATATTCAATATTAAATGCATGATGTTTTTTATTGTCTAGACTGCAAGTCAAATAAGCATTACGCTTACAAGATGCACCATTCCAGTTGATAGTTAGAACATGCATTAATATATCGTAGGATTTAGATCCTCATAGTCTTTTACAATATTTTTCTATATAGTATCAAAGATATCATCGACAAAATATCCTTTTATTGATTTGCAACGCGAGATAACTTATTGAGATCTCATACTTCATTATTTTTAGGTAGCTACCCCCCTCGTGAGGTTTCATGAAGTGGTCATAAACTCTTCAAGAGCACATTGCCTCTTTATTATGACCATTTTGGTCATTTGCTCCTTTTCTTTTAAAAAATTATCTTATTTGGGATCAATTACATGTTTCATGCATGTTATAGATTCTGTCTTTTAGGGACATTCAATAAGAGTATTTCGACTCTGAGTTTATTATTATCTCCCCCTTATATTAGACAAACTAATATATATTCCAATCTATATTGGAGAATCCATCTTTTATGCATCATGGTATATTTATTAATTATATACCATATATAAAAATTATTAGATGAAAACTTTATGGTCCTTGACCATAAATCAATTAGGGGGAATACTAATCATAATCTATTAGACTGATTATATTTTTGTGTACAATTTGCATATTTCAAAAGACCATGAATCTTTGTTCTCATAAGCAATGATTGACCATTTATCTAAGGCATTTAGTGTCAATCAACTTGAATATTTATCAATATTATCAAGATGAATTGTCTTGATTACACATTCTGAAAGTTGTGCTCTTAACTAAATTATCTTGCACAAACAATTTTACGAATGTCAAACTTCGGGTTAACAATAAATGCACATATGATCATATTATATATGCATCCATTTATCATATCACATGACGGTGAGTGGGCCCATATTCACCTTTCATACTTTCAAAATTTAGGGAATTCAGTCTCAACATTTGTTGATTTAATCAATTTATCATGACAACAAACAATCTTGAAGAATCTTTTATTTCTTCAATATATGTCTAATAAGTAAATTTCAAGATTACCATGATACATGCCTTTTACTTTAGTAAAATTTTTATTTATGATTATAGAATAAATTTCAGCTTTCTTACTCGAGGAGTAAATTTCAACTTTATTTCTTCTCAACTACTCTACTTCTCGTAGAGGTGAGCCATGATCCTTTTTAAATGTGTAAATATGTCTGGTATTTAATTTGCAATTGACATTTGAGTAATCTTTTGTACTTCTTGTTCACAAATAGAAGCACATGGATCAAGATGAACATGTCTATAAAATTTCTCTTTTGATATTATTATCTTCTCCCCCAAATTTCGGAAAAAATGTCTCATCAAACCGACAATCTGCAAATTGAGCAGTAAACATATCTCTAGTTAATGGTTCAAGATAGCATATAACGAGGGTTATAATATATATTCCTAATCGTCTTTGAGATCCCATTTTTATGCGATGTGGTGGTGTCACAAACACATATACAACACATCTAGAAATTCTTAGATGGGATATATTAGGTTCTTGACCCAAAATCAGTTGCAACAGAGAATGCTTATGATAATTTATCAGTCTGCGATGAATAAGTGTTGTAGTATGCAAAATTGCATGACCTCATACAGAAGTGGGCAATCTAGTTTTCATAAGCAATGGTCTTACTATCAATTGCAAACATTTATTTAATGACTCAACAAGTCCATTTTGAGTATGAACATAAGCAACATGAAGTTCAACTTTTATCAATGAATAAAAAAAAGTCATTAAATACTTTGAATGAAAACTATGCCGCATTATCAAGGCGAATGGACTTAATTTGATTATCAGAAAATTGTGCCCATAATCGTATTATCTGTGGCAATAATTTTGCAAATGTCAAATTATGAGATGACAATGGGCACACATAAGACCATCTAGATGAAGCATCTATTGAGACCATAAAATATCTAAACGTCCCACTACGTGGGTGAATAGGTCCACAAAAATCCCCATGTATATGTTTTAAAAATGCAAAGTACTCAATCTCAACTTTCGTTAGTGATGGTCTCACAATTGACTTGCCTTGATAACAAGCAGTACAAGAAAATTCATCGTTTAAAAGAATCTTTAGGTTTTTAATGGATATCCATTTAAATTTTTTTAATTTAAATCATTATCAAAAGAACTCATTCTTCATGAATGGAACACAATCATCTTAACATATCAATTTATGATAGCTTAGTACCTCATGCTACCACATTCACTTTAGAAAATGGAGCATTTTCATGGAATATTTTGTAACTTTTCATCAAAAGCACATTATTTTGCTTTGGTCATCATTATATCATTAATATAGTGCATTCGGACTTGAATCCAACATCTTATCCATATAAAGACGTCTTACGCCATAAATTGATTAGGCTTGAACCCAACATCTTTAACTGTAAGATATTCATAATTTCAAATTTTCATCAAGATGATGACACAAGAATATCATAACTTTAACACAGTTTTATTTTGAAGCTTTATTTTCATATGAATGGTGTTTTCAAGACCCATAGCATCCAAGACCCATGAAGGATAGTTCTTGCCCAAATTATGAAGGGCAACAAACTCAAGTTTCTCATGGTTAGTAATATCAATAAAGATAAAATAAATAAAAAAATAAATAAACAATACCTTAGTCTTGAAATTTAATCTTTATTCTTTAAGGCGGTAGAGTCTCATGTAGATAACGTGTTATGAAACTCTATAAAACAATAAAAAGAATAAAGTAGGGAAGAAGAGAAAAGATTTCTTTTTACTCTTGAATAATATTGAGGTGTCTTACAATGAATGAAAATCCTTATATTTATAGAGAAAAACTGACTTCGTCTCCTAGTAGAAAATTAACTTGGTATCCAAGTAGGATTCTTAGCTCTTAAAGGAATCTATATAATCGACATTCACCATAAATAAAATATATTTATAACATATCCATTATATTAGACCTATATAAAATCCATTTTTTTTTAAATTTCACCATGCCTATTATCTTCTTAGGGACCGTGTCCTTCTTAAGGATTGCGTCCAAACACCTTTTCCTTTAGGTCTGAGTAGTGATGGGTTATACTTCGTTCGTGGCCTCCTTTAGTACATCTCTTCAAGGGTGTACATGAACTGGATTGTTTTGAATTTTTTAAATATCAAATTAAATCATTTATATTAGATTTTTGATGTGTTATCGAAATATATCATATTTGGTGCCTGAAACAAGGGATTTTGTGGGTTCTTAAAATGACTTTTTAGTATTTTGATGTGTTTTTGCGTTGATCTTGTAGAAAAGTTAGGTTGACATGATTTTGAAGAAAAGCTGCAGATTTTGCTGAAGTATAGGCCATACGAGCCAACTTACGAGTCGTAGCTCAAGCTACAAGTCATAAGGTGGTGTCGTAGCAGAAATCAGAGACCAAAATCAGAAATCTGCCAAGTGGAGGCCACTCCTACGATGGCATCCTACAAGTCATTATCCAAACTACGACTTGTATAGGTGGACTTGCAGCAAGAATCAGAGAACCAAAATGTTAGACCAAAAATTGAAGACTAATACTACGAGACAAACACACGAGTCATATCTCAAGCAACAACTCGTACCTATGAGTTGTACCAGTTCAATCCAAGATTCCAAGAACCTGATATGATACCCCGACTACGACTCGTAGGTCATCCTACGAGTCGTAACTGCGAGACTTATCAGCTGCCAACTGTCTTTTCTATATAAATTTAGAGTTATTTTGTAAATATTATATATAGTTTAAGTTAGGTTTTTGAGTGGGAGTTAGACCAGTAGATAATCTACCATTACATTTTGAATCTTCTCTTAGTTTTTTAGGGTAGCTTATTGTTCTCTATTCGAAAATCCATTTTGGGGGTTGCATATCTTACCTTCTACTCAATGTTGATCAATCAAACTTGTAGGATTGCAACTTGTGGTGCCCATTCTCTTCACCGTTATTGGTAAAACTCTCAACTATGTCTATCATGTGCATTTTTGTGTGTTTTGCTTTAGCTATGAATAGCTATACACCCACAACTTGGGGTTATGGGAACCATGGGTAGTTGACTTGAAATAAACTAGGCTTCTTGCATTTCTATAATTAGAGTTTCACGTGTATCATCTATTTTCCTTCACTTTTATTGTTGTTTGATGGTGGCCAACACCAAACCCCGCCTACTATCACGATCCCGAACAAGGTAGTGACGAATAGGAAAAGTGAAATAGATGAAAAAGTTTGATTGATGTGTTCTCATTTAATCAACCAAACCTGACCAAGGAGAAGTTGACTGAGACTATCGGTAATGGTTAGTTGGCACGCCATGGTGGCTAACAAACCATTATGGTGAAATTCGACCTTCACCTTCACAAAAGAGTTGGAAGAACCTAAGTTTCCATCCTGCATGCAAATCACCATTTGTAGTTTTGTTATCTAGGGTAATCAAGTCAACGAAGCATGGGGAACACAATTCCTGAATTGTCCCTAAAATTAAGCGTTTTCTTGCATTATAGTTAGTGTTTATTTTATTTTATTTTTGAAATACAAACCCCTCCTCCCCCCTCCCCCCCCCAATTTAGTGATTGTAGTAATAAATACTAGAAATGATTAGTAGTGAAGTCTTGTAGTCAAGCCTTGTATTCTCTGTGGATATGACCCTAACCTCGGCTAGGTTGATTGCTGAAAATGAACGCTTTCTTATTGGAGCGTGAACATCATAAGAAATTATGGCTCCATTGTCGGGGAATACGACTAGGTTTTGATTTGATTTCACTATTAGTCAGTTTTAGTGTTGATTGCTAGAGTCTCTTATACTTTATTTTTATTTTTGTTTTTGTTGTTTGATTTTATTTGTAAGGTATACTAGGTTGTATGTCCAACAGAAGGAGCCAAGGCAATCCCTTAGCTCCACTAAATTTGGAGATCTATAGACTATCAAGAAGAATGGCTCAAGTGAATGAGGATGTTGAGGTTGAGGAGGATATGCATACGAATGAGGATATGGATGGAGAGGAGAATCCATTACAAATTTTTAACATGCCACAACTCAGGGACTTCAATAAAAATGCTTATGGGTGGAATCAATGTTGATTGAACCTATGGCTATGGATGTTACTGGTGCTATAGTACTGCCTCGTTCATCGATGGATACTAAGTTCACGGTATCAAGTGGATTGCTATAGATGCTCCAAAACTGAGGACTATTCACAAGGCTACCTTCAGAGGATCCCCACCGTCATCTTCAAAATATGGTATTTATTTGCAAGAGTGCCATAAGGACACAAAACCTTTCTCTTGATGTTGTGGGTTTGAGAGTGTTTCCACTATCATTGACTGGCAATGCAGCTGTATGGTTTCCCGAGCATCCTCCGGGTACGATCACGAGTTGGGCCAAACTTCAGAGAGTATTCCTCGAAAGGTATTTCCCAAGATCTAAGAAGTTGAAGCTCAAGGACCAAATCAACAACTTTGAGCAATTGCCAGGTGATTCTATTAGCACAACATGGGAGATATTTACCAAATGCTTGAGGATGGTCCTCGACCACAAGATTGTTGATGATGCCTTAGTTGAAATTTTCTATTGGGCACTTGATAAAAATAGTCAGGCTTGCGCCGATATGATTATGGGAGGCATGTTCCTAGACTAACCTTTTTCATTGATAACAACAAGAATGGAGCAAGTTGTCAAAAAAAAATCGAGCATGGGGATAGTAAGAGCAGGGTGTGATGAAACCTTCTTGTGCGGTTAGTACAAATAATGAGCAAGCAAAGGTAAATGTAGAGATAATGGAGCAACTTGCTCAACTTTGCACGAGTATAAACTTGGTCTTAAAGCAAAACCATGCAAGCATCCACATGGTTACTCACCAACCTCCAAAGGCTCCCATCTATGATGATCCATTCTTTGATGAGGATGCATGTTTTGTAAGCAACCAAGCGGCGGGTTTCCGAAATAACCCCCAACGGTCAAATTCAGACTATTGGAGGCAAGGTTCCGGGAATCAAGGTCAGAGCTTCAACCTTGTTGGGATGTACAGAGATAACGCGGGCAGATACTATGAGAGAGAGAGTGCCAGATGCGGAGTGGGGAAGAAGAGAGGGCTACAGGAATGGTCCTTATGTGCGACCACACAATCGTGATGCTGGGTCAAGTAACTCCAGGATTGAAGATATGTTCGAAAAATTATTGAAACAAATCGACCACCAAGATGAGACTTTAAAGGGAATGGAAGCAGATAGCTCAAGTATTAATCAAAAGATAGAGTCTCACTCAGTGTCAATTAAGCAACTTGAGCAACAATTTGGGCAAGTGTCTTCACAATTGAACCAATGCCAAAAGAGCACCCTTCCAAGCAAAACGTTTCAAAATCCTAAAAATGAAGGGCATTGTATGATAGTATTGACTTAGAATGGAAAAGGTTCTGTGAAACCCCCATGCAAGAGGCGAAAAATGGGAATCGCAAGAAGAGGATAAATGAAAGAACCCAAGCAGGCAACATGGATGAGCAACCCAACAAGTATAAAACTTTTCTGAGGCCCCCTCCTTCTTTTCCTCAAAGGCTTGAAAAAAGAAGGAAGGCATGTTTAAATAGTTTTTGGCAGTGCTAAAGAATTTATCGGTGGATATCCCTTTAGTTGAGGCCCTTGAGAGGATGCCGGGACATGCCAAATAGATGAAAGACCTAGTTAAAAGGAAGCTAAATATGAGCCAAGACCTCTCTAAAAATGTTCAGTGTTGTAGTGCCATCACTACAAAGTCATTAGTGCAGAAGCGCGAGAATCCGAGTGCATTCACCATACCATGTACGGTCAGAGAACTAGCATTTGCTAAAGCACTATATTATTTAAGGGCTAGCATTAACTTAATGCCTCTCGCCATATTTCAAAAGCTGGGTTTGAAGAGCCTTGTCCCTACAAAAAATGTGGTTGTTAATGGAAGATAGAACAACCAAGAAGCCTGTGGGGATCTTGTATGATGTGTTGGTAAAGGTAGACAAATTTACATTTCCTACAAATTTTGTTATACTTGACTATGAAGTTGATATTGCAGTTCTAATCATTTTAGGAAGACCTTTCTTAGCCACAAGTCGAGCATTAAATGATATGGAGAAGAGTCTACTTACTTTCAGGTTTGGTGAAGAATCAACGGTGTTTCAATTGGGTCAGCAGGATCAAAGTAGCTTTGAATTCCAAGTAATCTCAATGATTACAATAGATGAGGAGAACGAAGCAGAGATCCCAGTGGAATTGAGGGTTGGTGTTGATCCTCTAGCAGCCGTGTTGATGAATTTCGATAGCGACAACATTCCTGATTATGAGGAAATAATAAATGCTCTTGGGGCGTCATTTGGGCCGAGGCGACAATCAAAGTTGGAGTTGGATTTATGCAACAGGGAGACGCCATCTACAAGACCTTCTGTAGAAGTTCCACCAGAGTTAGAGTTACAAGCATTACCATTACATCTGAAATATGCATACTTGGGAGGAAATAGTACATTATCTGTTATCATTGCAGCAGATTTAAGTGAAGCCCAAACAGAAGTACTAGTCTCAGTTGTCAAGCAGCATAAGAGAGCTATTGGGTGGATAATTTCAGACATTATTGGCATAACCCCCAGGGATATAAACTCATAAAATTCATCTAGTCAAGGATTACAAATCGAGTATCAAGCATCAAAGGCGGTTGAATCCCCCAATGCAAGAGGTTGTGAGGAAAGAAATCATCAAGTCATTAGATACAAGAGTAATCTACCCAATCGCTGACAGTGAGTGCGTGAGTCCAGTGCAGTGTGTTCCAAAGAAGGGGGGTATCATTGTGGTGTCGAATGAAAAGAATGAGTTAATTCCTATGCGACCAGTTACGGGATGGAGAGTGTGCATGGACTACCAAAAATTGAGCACTTCCATCGAGAAAGATCATTTCCCATGCCATTCATGGATCAAATGCTTGATAGACTTGCAGAAAAGGGTTGGTATTTTTTCCTTGATGGTTATTTTGGTTATAATCAAATTGTCATTGCACCTGAAGACTAAGAGAAGACCACTTTTACATGTCCATATAGCACCTTTGCATTTAAGAGAATGCCATTTGGATTATGTAATGCTCTAACAACCTTTCAAAGATGCATGATTTCCAGTTTCTCTGATATGGTAGAAAACACTATTGAAGTGTTCATGGACGATTTTAGTGTGGTGGGTCAATCTTTTGAAGAATGCCTATTGCATTTGAGTAACGTATTAGAAAGATGTGTTGTGAGTCACCTAGTGTTGAATTGGAAAAAATGTCACTTTATGGTCAATGAAATCATCATGCTTGGTCATAGAATTTCAGGCAAAAGAATTTAGGTGGATAAAGCAAACATCGAGGTGATAGAAAAATTGCCACCACTAATCTCGGTAAAAGGTGTCAGAAGTTTTCTAGGCCATGCTGGATTCTACCACCATTTCATAAAGGATTTCTCTAAGATCTCACAACCCTTGTGTAAGTTGCTAGAGAAAGATGTGAAGTTTGTGTTTGATGATGCATACATGCATATCTTCGAAGAATTGAAAAGAAGGCTAACCACTACATCCATTATCATAGCTCCATATTGGTCACAACCATTTGAGTTAATGTGTGATGCGAGTGGGGTGGCACTTGATGTGGTATTGGGGCAACGAAGAAAGAGAGTCCTGAATCTGATCTATTATACCAGCAAAGCGCTGAATGTGGCCCAGAAGAATTACACTGTGACAGAACAAGAATTGCTTGCATTGAAGTTTGCATTTGAAAATTTTCGTTCATACTTGTTAGGAGCTAAAGTGATTGTGCATATAGACCATGCAATATTCAAATATCTGATGGCAAAGAAAGATGTAAGCCAAGGTTAATTAGATGGGTACTTCTCTTGCAAGAATTTAATTTTGATGTGATTGATAGAAAAGGATCAGAAAACTAGGTTATCGTCACTTTTACAGATTGGAAGATGAGGCTATGATTAAGTTTGATGATGGGCTGGACATAAATTACTTATTCCCCGATGAAATAGTTCTGGCAGCATTACATGATCTTATACCTTTGTTTAAAGATTATGCTAACTATTTGGTGAGTGATATAGTACCACCTGATTTGAACACCCATCAACGTCACAAGTTTATGCAGGATGTAAAGAAGTTCTTTTGGGATGAGCCATATTTGTTTCCCATTTCTGCGGATGGGATCATCCATAGATGTATTCCTGAGATGGAGATGATGAGCATTCTTAAGGCATGTCACTCTTCATTAGTGGGTGGCCATCACATGGAGCTCGAACGACTTACAATGTGTTGCAGTGTGGCTCTATGGCCGTCTTTACACCAAGACGCCCATGATTATGTAAAGTCTTGTGACAGATGTCAAAGAGAGGGAGGAGTTTTGCGAAGGCACAGACTCCCTCAAAATCTTTTTTTAGTCATACAATTATTCGATGTTTGGGGCATTGATTATATGGGACCTTTTGTTAGCTCTCACAGTAACAAGTATATTCTGGTTGCAGTTGATTATATCACCAAATGGGTGGAGGCCATAGCTTTAACGAACAACAAGGGTAAGATTGTCAGGGGATTTCTTCGCAAAAGTATTTTTTCCAAGTTCAGTACACCTGGGGCAATTATCAGTGATGGAGGCTCTCATTTTTGCAATCGACTGTTCAAAGCTCTCCTTGAAAGGTATAGTGTGAAGCACCATGTGGCAAACCCGTATCATCCCCAAACTAGTGGACAAGTGGAGGTATCAAATAGGGAAATAAAGAAAATCTTATCCAAAACTGTGAATGTGAAACGTACTGATTGGTCAAGGAAGTTGGATGATGGTTTATGGGCCTACCAGACTGCCTTCTAAACTCCCATCAGAATGTGTCTGTATCAACTAGTGTTTGGGAAAGCATGATACCTGCCGGTTGAACTAGAACATAAGGTGTTGTAGGTATTGAAGAAGCTAAATCTAGATTGGCATGAAGCAGTAACCTTTAGGTTATGCAAGTGAATGAGCTTGATGAGTTTAGACTGCGAGGGTAGGAGAGCTCCGCTTTATAGAAAAAATGAATGAAAGTTCAACATGATCACAGAATTCAAGATTGCTAGTTTTACTCTGGGAGACATGGTATTGCTTTACAACTCTAGGTTGAGATGGTTTCCTGAAAAACTCAAACCTAAATGGATGGGGCTTTTTAGAGTTGTGCGTATTTTTAGTCATGGAGCTATCGATTTGGAAAGCAGGATGGCAATACTTTCAAAGTCAATGTACAAAAGGTAAAAAGGTATATGGGTGACATGGAAGAGATCAGAACAGTGGAAGATTGGGACCTTGAAGAGGCATAAACACAAAAGCTTCATGTCGTGCCACGGCAATAAATCAGGTGCTTCCTGGGAGGCAACCCAAGGTACACCTCTTGGACCTTTTCTTCATGTTTTTACTTTGAGGACAAAATATCATCTTTTGGTGGGGTGGTGGAAGTTACAGATTAAGGTGAAGTATGAGTAGTCTCAAGTCCATAACTTCTCTTATTTTTGATCCAAGGTTTTCTTGTCGTGTTTCATTTTTCTTGTGTATGTTTAATTTTTGGTTGAACCAGCACGTTTAGGAAGTATAAATAATTTGTAAATGCATAGTAATGGTATCTGTTGGCATATATATAGTTCTTAACTATTCTTTAGACTTTTGATGAAAAATTGAGTACCCTCAAAATTTTTAAGATTGTGACTATTGATGCATTCATACATTTTTGACTATATGACAATGTTTTTCTGATACTATGAAGGTAAGCTGAGACAGAAAACATGACCTGTGATTCTATACTTGATTGTGGATGCAAATGCCATGTGTGTGAGAGCTTATTTTTCTGCATTCATGCATTTTGTATAGACTCAGAACTTGCCTTATTACTCTAAGATTGATTTGGATGATGTTGTGGAGATGGAAAGGATCTTAGGCCCTTGTTCTTTGAGTGAAACCACTTTTAGCCTAAATGACCCACCAAGTAAGTGAGTGAATCCCTTGTCCCAAATTTTTGAGCTTCTCATGCACTCATTCTTTCTTGATACTCTGCTGACTTAACCTTATTTAAAGAACATTGATTGAGGCTAAAGGCCTAAGTTGAGGGTGGCTGTAGTTGGTGGCCCTGGTTTGAGGCATAGATATTGTGTACTTCACCTGAGGCTAAAAGCCTAAGTTGAGGGTGGCTCTTATTGTGGTAAGGTAGTAATAATAAGGTAGTTAATTGGGAAATCAAGAAAGAAATGAGAAAGCATAAACCGAGTGAAGAGAAAGAAGAAAACTTTCTTAAATTAAGAAAAAGTAGCAAAAAAAGACTTTGAAATCAAGGCACAACTGAAAAAAGAAAGAAAGCACTCGAGAAAAGTTCAAAACAGGAGGATAAGGGTAGATTAATTTAAAAGGATTGGATTATGAAAGCAAAAAGTGTTGGTAAACATGGTTCAAAGATAGCTTTAGTCACTATTTGCACAAAATACGATGCCAAAGCACCTTGAACCTATGTTACAAGCTTATAAGTCCTAAAGTGATTCAACTCCACTTTATCACCAAGCCAGAAGATGAGTATAGAGGCAAGCATATGGTGTTAGTCAGTATGCTTGAATTTCAATTGTGAGAGTGAGAATGCTTCCTCAGTCCCTGAAATCTAAATACTCTTGAGTGAGTATAAGGGACTTCTTTCTAGTAGGGATTTGCACTATATGAGTAGCTATGACTATGCTGGCGATTATGGATGATTGATGCCCTTTAGCTTGTCATAGTTGGATTGCCAAGTATCTTATTATGTTCCTGTTTACTCAACAATTTTACAATCCTGTTTTAAAAGTAGTAATTGGGTACCTGATTATGAGGAGTTGATATATATGCCTTTAGTATAGTTTCTACATATTTCTCTTTGTCTGTGTAGATTAAGTCATCTCTTGAGGACAAGCAATAATTCTAAGCGGAGGGTGTTAATGTGTTGTCGAAATACAACACATTTAGTGCCTGAAACAAGGGATTTTGTGAGTTCTTAAAGTGATTTTTTAGTGTTTTAATGTGTTTTTGTGTTGATCTTGTAGAAAAGCTAGGTTTGCATGATTTTGAAGAAAAGTTGCAGATTTTGCTGAAATATAGGCCATACGAGCCAACTTATGAGTCGTAGCTCAAGCTACGAGTCATAAGGTGGTGTTGTAGCTGGAATCAGAAACTAAAATTAGAAATCTTCCAAGTAGAGGTCACTCCTATAAGGATATCTTGCGAGTCGTAATCCACACTTGTATAGGTGGACTCGTAGCAAGAATCAGAGAGCCAAAATGTTGGACCAAAAACTAAAGACCAAGACTACGAGATAAACATATGAGTCATAGCTCAAGAAAAAACTCATAGCTATGAGTCGTACCTGTTTAGTCCAAGAGGCCAAGACCTAATATGAGACCTCGACTACGTCTCGTAGGTCATCCTACGAGTCATAACTGCGATACTTATTAGCTGCCAACTATCTTTTTGTGTAAATTTTAGGGTTATTTTGTAAATACTGTATATAGTTTAAGTTAGGTTTTTGAGTAGGAGCTCGACCAGTAGACAATCTACCATTACATTTTGAATCTTCTCTTAGTTTTTTAGGGTAGTCTATTGTTCTCTATTGGAAAACCCATTTTTGGGGGTTGCAAATCTTACCCTTGACAAATTGTTGATCAATCAAGCTTGTGGGTTTGCAACTTGTGGTGCCTATTTTCTTCATTATTATTTGTAAAACTGTCAACTATTTCTATCATGTGTATTTTTGTGTGTTTTGCTTTAGCCATGAGTAGCTAAACACCCACAACTTGGGATTGTGGGAACCATGGGTAGTTGACTTTAAATAACCTAGGTTTCTTGCATTTCTATGATTGGGGTTCCGTATGTATCATCTATTTCCCCTCATTTTTATTGTTGTTTGGTGGTGGCCAACACCAAACCCCGCCTACTATCACGATCCCGAACAAGGTAGTGACTAATAGGAAAAGGGAAGTAGATGATAGAATTCGATTGATGTGTTCTCGTCTAATCAACAAAACTGACCAAGGGGAGGTTGATTGGGACTATTGGTAACAGTTAGTTGGCAAGCCATGGTGGATGACCAAGCACCATGGTGAAATTCGACCTTCACCTTCACAAGAGGGCTGGAAGAACCTAAGTTACCGTCCTTCATGCAAATCTCCAATTGTAGTTATGTTATCTAGGGTAATCGAGTCGACGAAGCATGGGGAACACAATTCCCAAGTTGTCCCCAAAATTGAGTGTTTCATTGCATTATAGTTAGTGTTTATTTTATTTTATTTTTGAATCACAACCCCCCTCCCCCATTTAGAGATTGTAGTCATAAATACTAGAAATGATTAGTAGCGAAGTCTTGTAGTCAAGCCCTGTATTCCCTATGAGTCCGACCCTAACCTCAGTTAGGTTAATTGCTGACAACAATCGCTTTCTTATTGGAGCATGCACATCATTAGTTTTTAAATATATAAATCAATAATATTTGGATTTTTTGAACCTTGGGTTTCGTCAAATTTCTCGGGTTTTCATATATGTTTTCTGAATTTCTCAGATTTTTGGGTTTTTTTAGTGGTTTATTGTATTTATTTCGAATTTCTCATGTTTTTGAGTTTTTTGAATTTTTTGATAAAGTGATCATAAAAAATATATAAACAACTTGTGATTCAAATATTTCTTTAGTCTTACATGTTATGAAACTGTATAAAATAATCCAAAGAATAAAGTAGGAATAAGACTTCTAACTTCTCTTAATAAAATTTAGGTATTGAGGAATATTTAGATGATATATTACAATGAAGAAAAATCCTTTTATTTTTAGGGAAAAAACTGACTTGGTCTCTAAGTTAGGGTTCCTAACTTTCTTCAAAAGATCCAACATAATAGACATTTTATGATACAAATATGTTTATAACACCCCCCCTTGAATGCCTAAACAACAACATTGCCCCAATGCCTTAAAGGCTCCCGTCTATTACGGGGTATGGGGGGGTCGGATGTACGCAGTCTGACCTCTACGTTTAAAAATATAGCGCGACTGTTTCCGAATGACCCATGATGAGCGTCGAAAGTTGCATTGACTAACTGCTACTTCACAATTGAAAGAAGCGCAGACAGTTTAAAGAGACATTTTGCGTTATTCTATCATACCCCAAAGTCAAAAAATAGTGAATCTTTTGCTCCTCCTTGAATGCCTATTTGATAGATTATGTGCCTTAGTAAAATTTTCTTAGATAAAATCATGCAGGAAAAATTCTAGTGAAGGAAAAAAAGTATACGTATCTAATACACATTTTTGATGTCTCATTAAAAACCTTATAAGAAAAATCCAAAAGGATAAAACTGTCATGATGTGACCTCTCACGCCGTGATGGTACCTACTCAACTAACTAGTGGGTAAGCCTGTACCATTGCCTGGAACCGTAGGCAATGGGGTATTTAGTGGAAGACAACCAGACTAAGTAACAACTACCACAAAAAAGAGAAGCGGATGTACCAATTTAAAGAAACAAGTCACAAGAAGCCACCCCAAGATTTGACAAGAACCCACCCCAAGATTTGACGTGCATTAGTCAATAATCAAGCTTCCACTAAGCAAAACAAGAGTACAAGGTTGCTTTAATGAAACGCCCCTAAAATATAATTTTGAAAATGCCCATAATAGTAACTTTTTTATATCTCAAAATCCGTGTGTGATATCAAAAAAATCAACTTCATATTCTTGATCAGGGGGCAAAATAGAGTAGGAAATGAGTATAACCTAGATTTTAGAAGACCCATAGTGAAAAATAATTTTCGCTAATTTTCATAAAATAGTGTCTGTCCGTGCCCAGGCTGCGACATGCCTAGGGCGCGGATCAGTGTTATTTCTTCCTCCATGATGCGGACCCACTTATATGTGAAAACACCCACACTTAGTCATTTTCAACTCTATATCACTCAAGACACTGACAAAAATCTCTCCAAGACCTAACCAAATATCTCATTGAAATTTCAAGGATTTCAAGCTTAACTTCAAAACTCAAGGATTCTCTTCAAGCTCTAAGTTCTCTTCAAGCTCAACTCAAGAAAATCCATGTTTGAGGTGTATGGTTTCATCCATTGGGTCCTTTCACCCATGGAGCCAAATCTTTCTTTTTATGAAAATTGCATGTTTTCAAGTGGTATTATCTATGGGTACCTCTTATTATGGATTACGAATATAAATTATGTTGAGGTTTTACGAAATATTGATTGATTATGCATAACTATCTATTTCAAGCTTATACCATGAATTGATTTTGTCTATTGAGACTATGTATATTTTGAGCTATGAAACTATTATCTATTATGAGATTTGATGATGGATTTCAAGGTACCCTAAATGGAGGTTTTACTACAAGTTGGTGGGTTAATTTACATTAAGTTTTTCTATCTTATTTTACTTTTGAATTGCATGATTTTGAACTAGTATCATGAATCCACCAAGTGTTTGATAAAATGTCAAGTCAAGAATTCTCAAGTTATTGATGATCTATTACATGATTTACATGTCAAGTGTATACATGATTATTAAGGGTTTTCAAGTATGTCTTGAATTCGTGAAAAGTATCTATGATGTTAGTAGTATCAAGTTATGCCCTATTTCAAGATTTTTACATCTTGTGAGCCATTCATGTTAAAGCAAGGGTTCGTGTATGATTATGATCTACTCTCTTATTTCAAGTTAGGCTCACCATTAGAGGTCAAGTATTTTAAGAGCTACTCATGTCATATTTCTATTATTCTTACAAGTTATTAAAGTTATGATTATTTCAAGTATTCCGTGGGATTATACATAGCACTGATGGATTGGATGTCGGCGTAGACTATCTTTAAGGGTCCATACTCCTTTCCTCAAACTATGTACCAACATAGAATTATACTTTACCCTTGCTATACTAGTGGATCCAATTAGTGCATTTTATCATGAAATCCACTCCGAAATGAGACAGGTTCCCATAAGGAGGCTTACTTCTCCGAAATGGGACAGGCTCTTTTAAGGTGAAGTATGGTTTACCTTGGCAAGTAAACCACCTCTTTACCGATGAGAGGTAATCATCGGGATTCCAAGTTGTAGCTCGCTTGGTCTTACTTTTTTCGGTTAGGGTCTCTCCCCACACATGTATTATGTTCTATGTAAGTTGAATGATTTACAAGCATGTTTTACTTTAAGTATTGACCATGCATGCCATATTGGGAATTCACTTATTTATTTCTTATTACTATACATTTTGACTATATTGACTTATATCTTGTTGCATTGCATCCTATATACTTAGTACATTCAAACGTACTAACGTATACTCTATGCGTACATGATATTACCATGTAGGGACTGGAGCACCTTTTGATCATCCTCGACGTGGCTAGTACGATCCTTTGCAACAAGCTTTGATGAGTCCTCAAGTTCGAGAATACTATCTATGTTATTCTTGATATTTTGAGACTTCTTTATGTTGAACACTTTTTACTATGAGGGTGAGCCCGGAAAGTATCTTGGCCCCCACTCCATTCCATGCTAGAGGTATTGTTTGATATTTGATGTACTTATTCTATGAGCTTGACTCTTTTATGCTTTCATGAATATCAAGATTCCCCTTAGTCCTGCTTCTCTTTTTATTATATCTCTTGATTGTTGTTTATTTTTCTTCCGCAACCAAGGATTTGTGAATGATACCCTAAGAGGCTTATTTGGGGTCCCTTTGGGTCCTCATTCGTCATGTTATGTCTAGTCCCCAGGATTGGATCATGAAATATAAAATACAATATCAGTATAGACTAACTTTGAATACAAAATAAATACTAGTCTAAACACAACCAAATGGAAACCAGAAACTCTGGATAAGAGGAGGTCACCATGATCTCCGTAACCCTCCGCTTGCTCTGCACGAATGAAGGTCAGCAATGGGGACTCACACTACAGTATGAAGGGCCAAAAGTGTAGTATTAATATAAAACAAGTGGTAATCAGCCAACATAGGTTGACTATATACATATATATATATATATATATAACATGAAAATAAGATAAGTAAAACATAAGTAACCGAATATTAATCCAGATAGGTCACCTACACGATAATAATTGGTCTAGAAGTTAAGGACCAATCAGATAGCATTAGCAAAAGCTTTGTGAAAATATCGACTCGAGAGAGAGACTACTTGATAGATTGAGTCTGATATGCAAACCCGCTAACCTGATCGTTTTGAGACTTCAGGTATATTCCTTGATTTATGTTTGAGGAGAAACATAATTTTTAGTAGTAAATGATGTAATGACCTGAAGGTCATTTTTACCTTTATTGTTAAAATTACAATTTTGCCCCTCCCCCTTAGCGGTCTCGAGTCATGTTTGATAGATTTTAGGAGTTAGTTTTTGAGAATTTTTGTAAATGTTGAGATTTTTGTCAAAGAATGAATTTTTGAGGTTTGAGTTGCCTACTTTTAAAACTTTGAATCATTTGGAGATTCGAGTCTTGGAATGAAGTCCCATGGATTCCATCAGTTTCAAATTATGAAAAATGGCCTAAGAGAGTTGTCAGAATCATATTTGAAGTTGTTACGTGGATTTCAAGTTTGGTGTTGGAAATTGAGTTAAAGTTTGAGTTTAGTTTGTCTTTAGTCAATGTTGTAAGTTTCGGTGCTCGAAATAGTTTTCTAATTATTTCAATAGTTTGAAGAAGTGATTTTTTTAATGCTAAAATAGCTTTGCCTTAATTTTTGAATGCCCCTGTATTTTTTTGATGTTTCAAGTAACCTAAGTTAGATTTAAGACGCTTAATCAATTTTACAGTCAAAGAGGCATCAAATTCAATTTTTGACAATTTCATTGAGTTCGGAACATCAAATGTAGTGGGGTTGCATATATAATTTATGTATATGAGGTTTCGAATGAATTTCGAGCTTGATTATGAGTTTTGAAATTGCTTGAAAAGATTTTTGTTTTGATCTGGTGCAAACCTTACTATGTGCGGATGCACTTTAGCAACACTTTTTGTCATTATAGCGACACAACTATAGTGATTTGAGCAGATGTTTCTATAACAATATGTGTGAATGTTATTGTAGAAACACTTTTTGTCGCTACAACGACATCAGAAAAAGGGTATTCAAACCTCTAATACCTCATTTTAAACATTTTTCCTATTTTTAAACTTTGAGAACTCGGCTTGGATGAATTTTTCTGAATTTGTTGAAGGCTTTTCATTAAAAAAGATATTTTCACTTCCACTATCATTACCCATTAATTATCCCTTGATTTTAAAATCAAATTTGGAGTATACAATTAAGAAAATTGGGGATTTTCATGAACTTTGGCGATTTTCACAAAATTGATGATTGTGAACTCATTTAGCTCTATTTTTCAATTAATTCTCACTAATGATTTCCTAATCATGAGAGGAATACTTTTATCTTCGAATTTTCAGATTTCGGCATTGATTTTCGTTAGCGAATTTTTGAACGATTTTATACTTTTTTCGAACTTCTTGATTTTGGTGTTGTTAGTTTTGTATTGTAATTTTGAATTCATTTTCGAGTAGATTATAGTGTTTATGATTCGATTTGGAAGGGGAATGTATTGTCATTGAAGTGATTGATTAGTTAATTTGAGGCAAGTGGATCCTAAATCTTGTTGAGTTTGAACTTGGTATCCTTTTAATATAAAATTTGGGGATTAGTGAATTATTCTACCGGATATGATTGGGTAATGGTGATGTGAAAGTGATGACATGTATGCATTGATTCGTGATTTTTATGTCAATTTATTATTGATTAAGACTTGTGAGTTGATATTGTGAATTGAGCTTGTGATGCCAATTGATGAGAATGTAAAAGTGATTATGTTATGCTATCTGTGGAACTTTGATTCATGGTACATGGAGTTGTCCATCGAAGTACCATATTAAAATGTTGAGCTAAATGCATCTTGAGACATTGTCGAAAATGTTGAACTAAGTATTATGAAATGTTGATTAAATGATGAATAGTCCTAAGTTTTATGATAAGCGATTATTGAAAGACTCGAGCTATGATATGATGTGATTACTATGTAATGAATTGATGATGACACAAGTATTGAAAGAACAATGAGAATGATTGGTAATTATTAAATAAATGATTCATGTGGATATCTTGCTTATTCTCATACTTATGGAAGTGATTATTATGTTATGATGACATACATTTGCTTGATGCTTCATTAATGATGAAAATTCGAAGGAAAATGATTTCGGCTAGATGATAATGAGATTAATTTTGCATGACTATTGAATGCATGATAATGTTGACTCTTTGTATACTTTTATACCTATAAGGTATGTGCTTATGTGTTGCCTTGAAACATGCCGAAGGGAAATGATTCCGGCAAAACGAAAAAGTAAAGAAAGAAAATCCAAAGGGAAATGATTTCGGCAAAAGAAAACGAAAAAGGAAAAGAAAGGAAATGTCGAAGGGAAATGATTTTGGCAGAAACATGGTCCAAGTGTGACCCTCATGGGTTTCGGTCTAATTATATCGATAGATGTGTATCGTAGGACAGACATACATCACGAGCACTTGGCATTTGCATCATGTTTCTTGCATTTCATTCCATTTTACATCATTCCTTACTTGAAAGCTTATATATGTACAAAGTGTTATGAATTGAATGACTTCAATCTTGTATATTGTTGAGATTGAATTATCGAAAGGTTGTGACATGTATTGAATGACTCGAATCTTGTATATTGTTGAGATTGAACTATTGAAAGGTTGTGATATATGTTAAATAACTTGAGCCTTGTATATTATGAAGATTTGATTATTGAGGCACTGTGATATGGGATTGTAATTATTATATTTACCTATACTGTATATGTTGGTCTTTCCTATGTGTAGGTTTTGTAGTCCGGAGGTGTGTCATTAGGATGGAAAGAGTGCTTAGTTGTTTATTCTCTATTTGTGATTGGGTCCTCTTGTTGGGTATGTTGGTACTCAACCTTGTTTTTCTACACATGTGTGTAGGTTGTTGCCCCAATCCTGCTGACGTTCCTCTTCCTCTTTGGACCGAACTATTGACAGTTAAAAGGTAGTTTCTTGTTGCTCTTGCATATTCTCAACACTGTAAGTTATCTTTTAGTAGTTTTGTTTTATTTAAGAGACAAATTCTATTGAGACTTGTATCATTTCTTTCTTATTCTGATGTATTAGAGGCTTGTACCTTCTGATGATCAATTCTGGAATGATTTTAGTTGGATTTATGCCCTTTATGCATTATAACTATGATATTCACGATGTTATGTTGATTTAGCTTCTGCATTATCTTGTATTATGTTATTGTAAATTATTTAGGCTAATTTGTCTTGATGGGTAAAGACAAGTGCCATCACATCCAATTTCGGATTGTGGCATGTAAATATCATAAACACAAGGTATACATTTTATTTTATTTTTTTACTTAGTTTTTCTCTATATATGATCTACTATTATGTTATATACAAAATAATATTTTTATATCTACTATCGCTTTTTAAGAATATTATTTATTTTTTATAAGCAAGTTGTAAATTCTACACTTTGACATATAAATCATTTTACAACGTATATGTCTATTGCCATTTTATCACTACGTATAAACGAAATAATATGTTCTCCTATGTGTTCAATGACATATCTATACATATTTTATTTTATAAAAGATGCATATAAGATCACAAGTTTTACATAATCTTCTAATATTTTTACATATATTATTTTTTATAAAACTTCATTTTATTGAATTTTTACACCCCATCTATTATCATATTTCTTTTTGAATCGTACTTTTGTATGAATAAATGAAGTAATCAGTTCTCATACTCAACATTTATATATAACTTACGATAAATTTATATGAGCTCATTTACTTTATATGACTTTGAACGTATATCTATATATTTTTAATATATAAATTTTTCATACATGTTTATATGTTTATTTAAATTTTACCACACAAATATATATTACTCTTTTATCAAATTAATGAAAAATTTCTTGTCACTAATTCTTAAGTAAGAAAATGAATAAAATATAATTAATATTTTTTCTAAACTAAAATTAAGGACTATATTTGGATAGGCTCTGAGGACGCGCAACACCTTCACCTCGAGTAACCAAAACTCTTACCTAGAATTTTAATGATTTTGACAAACCAAAACAGAGTCTACATTTATAATTTTGTAAATAGTTTTCCTAATCTTTTCCTTAAAATTAGGTGCGACTCTAAACTAACTTTTTTAAAAAAAAATCAAAGACATAGTCTCTTCATATTGCAAACTATTTTGATTAGTCCAAAAATAATGTCCGACAATCCATAGTTCCTTTTACGAATTATGGATAATTGTCCATAGAAGTCAGGCTCCAAAATCAACCCTCTTTATATTTTCTGCAAAACCCTTCTCAAGAACGCAAAAATAAGTATGATCTTTACAATGCCATTCGTAGAAGTTAGGAAAATTTTTCATATTTCAGAATCTCATCCACAAAATCATGAACTGTGGTCCATTAACCATTCTACGATCCTTCCAATTTATTCATAGATCCCAAGTACTGAAAACAATCTTATTTGAATCTCAATCAATGATGTCAAAATTATGACCTGTAAAACTATACATGACTCGTAAACACCCATCATTTTGTCTATACTAAATTTTTTCAACCTCTAAATCGTATATATCCACGAGGGTCATCTACTATCCGTTGAATATAGTATGACCTTTAGAATGAACTTGTGAACATCAACTTAAATTCCAAAATTATCCAAAATCCAAGGTTCCATGTACGACCCCCATTTACATTCTCTGAGTCAGTCTACAGTCCGTAGTTAGGTCTTGTAGATTCTGCACTAGATCAGTGTTTTACACTTTTATTTTTGCATTCTGACTTTTCAACTTTTGAGGTATTACAATATCTCTCCTTTAGGAATATTCGTAGTCAAATAAAATTCAAACTAGCATGAATTGAGTAGAAGGAAGAAATAACAGCCCAACATGAATGCAATGACACATTGTAAGATGCACAAACCACAAGATTTTTAAATTCAACATAAAACATAGTTTAAAATCAATTTTATGAATATGCATGCATATGAAAAGATATGAAAAAGCTGAAACGTAGAAATTCATAGCAATTGATTATAAGGATACGGACTACCTTAGCGTGAAACAAAGGAAAAGAGATAAGGATAACGCATCATCATGTTGGCCTCATCTCCCATATTGCACCTTCAACCTCTTGGTTCCTCGACAACACTTCAACTAATGCAACTTCTTTATTCCTCAATTTTCAAACATGCCAATCCAAGATATCGATGTAAACTTCCTCATAGGATCACCAATTCACTTTTCAACAAAGATACATGAAACATCGAATGCACCAAATGCAAACTCTGAAGGCAAATTCAACTAAAACCAAGGAGTCATTAACCACAATCTAAAACATGAACTTTAAAACCAATTTTGTGAATATGCATGCATATAAAAAGATATGGGAAAATTTGAAACATGGAAACTCATAGAAGTAGATCATGAGAAATCTAAATATCTTAGGCTGAACGGAAAGAAAGAGATAAGGGTAACACATCATCATATCATCCCTCGGGATCTAATATAGCACCTTCAAGCTGTTAGTTCTGCCATATAACTTTGACTGAAGCATCTTCTTCATTTCTCGATCTCTAGACATGATGATATAGTATCTCAACCAGAATATCTTCATAAGATAAACTTTCTTTCACATCTATACTCCAAAGGCACAACTTATATAAGATCACCAAATACACTTCTTCAATAAGGAAATATGAAACACCAGACACACCTATGTTAACTATGAAGGCAATTAATCTCATATACTATTTTATCAAAACACCCTAAAATTTAATATGGGCCTATATAATGGGTACTAAGCTTTAACTTTCTTACCAAAATATATCACACCCTTCGTGCATGAGATTTTTAAATAAATTCAATCATTAAATTCAAATTGAATCTCTCTTCTCCTCAAATCTAACAAACACTTTTATCGATTTTGGGTAGTTTCTAACCTTTTGCTAACAAGCAAAACTTTCTCTATGGCCTCATGAATTAACTCAAGTGTACTACAACAACCTCACCAAACTCAAATCACTCAATAGGAGAGATACACCTCCTACCATAAAGAGCCTTAAATGGAGTCATTTAGATGTTAGAATGGTAACTATTATTATAAGCAATCTCAATCAATGACAAATGATCATACCAATTATCTTTGTAGTCAATTACAAAATTCCTCAACATATCCTCAAAATTTTGAATAGCCTTATTGGCTTGACCATAGTCCATTGATGAAAAGTTGTACTAAGCTTAACTTGAGCACCAAGACCCTTCTAAAACAATCTCCAAAAAATGGGAGGTAAATTAAGTACCGTTATAAGAATTGATAGACAATGGAATACCATGCAACTTAACCATCTCATGAATGTAAAGTTGGGAATAATCCTTTTTCGTATAGGAAGTATTGATTTCAAGTAAATGTGTTGACTTAGTCATTCGATACATAATCACCCAAATAGTATCATGTTAATGACGAGTGCAAGGTAAACTCATAATGATGTTTATATTCAACTTTTCCTACATCTAAGTAGGAATTTAATATCTTGGGCCAAACCATTGCATTTTTCACATTCAACCTCAACTTGTTGACAATTCGAACACATAGCCATGAAATCCATTGTACCCTTCTTCATGCCATTCTACTAATAAACTTTTGTTAAATCACAATACATCCTTGTGGATACCAGATGAATCAAATACCAAGAACTATGAGCTTCGAACAATATCATTTCCCTTGAGTCAGCCACATCAGGAACACAAAGATGGCATTAGTAAAGAAGCACATCTTCTTCCCATTGGGAGAAAGCTAAATAGCTTTTTTAGCAATTTATTTCTTTAATTTAATCAAAACCATATCATTATCTTGTTTTTCTTTCACATCTCCCACAAGGGAAGATTTTGTGTAATACCCCACAAATCTATTCATAGAATTTGAATTTTTTTTGTCGTAAGTATATAAGCTTGAACCTAGTGATGCCCTACAAACAACAACAACAACATACTCAATGGAATCCCACAAGTGGGGTCTGGGAAGGTAGAATGTACGCAAACCTTACCGCTACCTCATAGAAGCAGAGAGGTTATTTTTAGGGTCATAAGATCATTCCTATCGATTGAGTTTTTCATGTTAGATTATATAAGGATCAAATTTAAATAACCATAACGTTTAGTACACAAGAACTATGTATCCCATAACCTACCAAATGAAGGCTCTTTTAATTAGCTTTTCAATGCCACCAATTTTAGCTCATTTAGAGTTTGGAGTAAAAGGTTATGGCCATTTTACTATAGATTGTTAGAGTAGAGTTGACCTACGAACTAACTTACGAGCCATGGTTTGATTGTTGGCTTGTATTGTTACCTGTCAAAAAGCTTCAAAAAGTCCATATTTAAGTCCCAGACTTGACGGACCTAACTACAAGTCGTAGATGCTTCTATGGACAGTAGATTGGGCTCATAGAATGAATCTAGAAACTTCAAAATTTACCTCAAAATTTACGGATGGGTTCTATGAAATGTAGGAGTTTCTTCGAGTTATTATTGTCTTTTCCCACCCTTTTAAAGCCTAAACTTGATGATTTTGCACCTATTTAAGACCCTAAACATAACTATATAGCCTATTTATGCGCAAAACACATTCTAAGACTTTGAACAAGGTTCCAAGAGGAGAAAATCTAGTGTTTCAAGAGAATCCAATGTGTTCTTCAAAATCCCTCAAAAATCTAAGTCTCTCAAGTATGTAAGGCAAACACAACATCGGACAAAGTTCATCCATGATGTGCTGTTAAAATACAAGACATTTGATGCCTAGAATAATGGATTTTGTGAGTTCATAATGCGATTTTTTATGGTTTTTATGTGTTTTTGTGTTGTTAATGCAGAAAAAGGTAGGTTGACATGATTTTGGAAGAAATTTATAGGTTTTTGCTGAAGTATAGGACATACAAGTTTTCCTACGAGTCATAGCCCAAGCTACGAGTCGTAGGGTGATCTCGTAACAGAAAACAGAGAGCAAAAATCAGAAAATCTTCTAAGTGGAGGTCAGCCCTACGAGGCCATCTTACGAGTCGTAGGTCTCACTAAGACTGTATAGGTGGACTCGTTGCAAGGAATAAAGATCCAAGAATTTGGACCAAAAATTGAAGCCCTAGACTATGAGTGAAGCATATGATTCGTAGCCCAAGCAACAACTAGTACCAGTGGGTCATACCTGTTGAACCCATAATGACAAATACCAGATATGAGACCCCGATTACGACTCGTAGGTCACCCTACAAGTCATACCTTCGAGGCACACCAGCTGCCAACTGTCTTTTCTGTGTAATTTTTAGGGTTAATTTTGTAACTATTATAAATACTTTAAGTTAGAGTTTATTTTAGAGGATCCCAGATTTGGAACATTGAATATTACCTTTGAATATTCTCCTTAGATTATTTTAGGTTTTTAGAATAGATTTTCATTTTCTCTTGGAAAACCCACATTTCGGGAGTGCAAATCCTACTTTGTATTCATTCTCAATCTATCAAGCTTGTGGTTTGCAACTTGTGGTGTATCACTCTTCATTGCTTTGGCTAAAATTCTCAACTATATCTTGTATTTGCATCTTTGTTGGTTTTGCCTTAGCCATGAGTAGCTAAGAACCCACAACTTAAGGTTGTGGGAACTATGGTAGTTGATTTGAGATGACCTAGATTATTGCATTTCTATGATTGGGGTTTTGCATGTATTGTCTGTTTTCCTTCATTATGATTGTTGTTTAGTAGTGGCCAACACCAAACCCTACCTACTATCACGATCCCGACCAAGGTAGAGATAAATAGGAAAAGGGGAGTAGATATAGGATTTGATTGATGTGTTTCGTCTAATCAACTAAACGTAACCAAGGGGAGGTTGACTGGGACAATAGGTAATGGTTATTTTGCACACCATGGTTACTGACCAAGCGCCATGGTGACATTTGACCTTCACCTTCACAAGAGGGCTGGAAGAACTTAAGTTACCATCCTGCATGCAAATTTTCAATTATAGTTATGTTGTTTAGGATAATCGAGTCGACGAACCATGGGGAACACAATTCCCAAGTTGTCCCTAAAATTGAGTGTTTCCTCACGTAGCAGTATAGTATTTATTGTACTTTTGTTCTTAAATCACAAACCCCCACCCCCACCCCCACCCACCCCATTTAGAGACTTTAGTTATAGATACTCGAAATGATTGATAGTA
>JAABOM020000096.1:7325073-7357122 GCA_011800125.2 Solanum clarkiae
ATCTGTCCAGAAATTCCAGCACCAACATACTAACATATACTTCTTGTTTTTCATAAGAAAACTATACTAAACATATGTGTGAACTTACTTACCACTTACTTCAATGGTGTAATGCTTCTCCAAGAACACTAGGATAGTTATTTAGCTTCTTTTCAAGGTGAAAAAAGAAGAACAATAAAGTTGGGAGAAAGCAGAAATTTTTCAAGTTAAAAGTGAATGGATATTTGTAGCTTATGATCCCTCTTTATGCTACTACTTTGGCTGACCTTCTCTTGGTATTTTGACCATCTTACAGCACATATTAACAAGCTTCTTATCCAGCAACTTGTCCATTAAACCTGGGCCAAAATGGGTCTCCAAGTTGATGGACTTGGGCTTCCTATTTTGCCAACTTTTCTTACTTGGTTTTGGGCCCAAAGTATCCAAGAGTTTATGATGACTTTGGGCCTTTCTCACTATCATCCTTGGTCTGTAAATATAGTCCATATGTGATGTTAAATCATGGCCCAAATTTACACCCTTAATATAAATTTTATTCATACTCAGACTTGGACAATTTCGATGCAAGGTCTCGTCTCCGTTTAGTTAGCAATTTAAGCTAAGCAAGTAGCTGACTCACCTACTTGCTTCCTAAGTCCTACAAGCACCTTAATTCTCTCACTTCATTTTAAGGCTATAATATCCTCACTTTGACACAAAATATGTACACACCCAACCCTCTTAAGCGTTAGATGCACATATAGCCCATTAACACGAGATTCAAACACTTTTAAAAATTAGCGCTAATTTAACCAAATCATGTCATATTTCATTTGTATAGTATTAGGATGGTAAGATGTGGGGTGTTACAGATATCAAGGAACGAATGGACTTAAAACTCATTTCAACCTTCCCATCTACTAATCAAACTCTCGACTCTTCCTCAATCATCAATTACTCTATTCGAACTCAAGAATAGACAATCAACTCAAGAATAAATCATTCGGTTTAGTTAAGAGTAAGGAATTTACCTTCAACATTCTCATCATTAGGCACAAATAAGTGCAAATATTTTGCTTTTATCTCTTCCTCAGCTTCCCATGTAGCTTTCTCAACGAACTGATTTCTCCATAGCACTTTAGCTGAGTCTATCTCTTTGGTTCTCAACTTGTAAACCTGACAATCAAGGATTTGGACCAGAATCTCTTCATATGATAATCTATCCTTCACTCCAATATCTCAATAGGGATCACCAAGGTAGGATACCCCAAGCTCTTCTTCAACATTGAGATGTGGAACACTAGATGAATACCATCTAACTCGGAAAGCATATCTAACTCATAATCAACCTTCCCAATCCTCTTTACAATCTGATAAGGTCCAATATATCATGGAATTAATTTTCCTTTCTTCACAAATCTCATGACACCCTTCATAGGTGACACTTTCAAGTATATCCAATCATTTACCTCGAACTCCAAGTCTCTCCTCCTCACATCAGTGTAAAATTTTTGGCGACTTTGTGCACTCTTCAATATTTCTTTAATGACTTTAACATTCTCTATTGACTGGTGGACAAGATCATGCCCAATAAATTCTACTACTCCAACCTCGAACCACTCGATTAGGAAGTCATTTGAATGCTCGCATGATAACTATTATTATATGCAAATTCAATTAATCATAGGGGATCATCCCAATTTACTTTGAAATCAAGAACATAGGCTCTCAACATATCTTCTAATGTTTGAATTGTACGTTTTACCTGACCATCTGTCTGTGGATGAAAGGTTGTGCTCAAATTCACTTTGGTATTCAATCTTTTCTTAAACGATCTCCAAAATTAGGAGGTGAATTGAGCTCCTATTTCTGATATGATGGATAAGGAAACTCCATGAAACCTCACAATATCTTGGGTTTACAACTTGGCATACTCTTTCGCAGTGTTGGTTGTCTTAACCGCTAAGTTGTGAGCCGATTTGGTCATCCTATCCACAATCATCCAAATCGAATCATGTTGTTTTCGAGACCTCGATAAACTAGTTATGAAATTCATATTGATCATCTCCCACTTCCATTCAGGAATCTTAAAGTTCTGGGCCAATCCGCATGGTCTTTGGTGTTCAACTTTCACTTGCTGGCAATTCGAGCACTTTGAAATGAACTCAACGATATCCCTCTTCATTCTATTCCACCAATAGACTTTTCTCAAGTTGTGGTACATCTTGGTAGAGCCAGGATAAATATAATATCTAAAACTATGGGCTTTAGCCATAATCCTTTCTCGAACACCATCAACATAAGGAACGCACAATCTACTCTGGTATCTCAACACTTCATCTCCCCCTTTGGAGAAAACCATCACTTTTTGTTTATGGACAACCTCTTTCAATTGAAGTATGATGGGATCTCAGTCTTGATTTTCCTTCACCTATGCAACTAAAGGATGAAGCAGACCCATTCTTAACGTTAACTCCTCCCTTATTATTCTCCTCAAGTTGAACTCCCAATCGAGCTAATCGATGCACTTCTTTATCTAGTTCCCTCTTTCCTTTCTTAATATGGGCTATGCTACTCATTAACAACCTACTAAGAGCATCAGCAACAATGTTAGTTTTACACGGATGGAAGAGAATTCTCAGGTCATAATCCTTGAGCAACTCTAATCATCTTCTCTATCGCAGGTTGAGCTCTTTCTGACTGAAGACATACTGCAAAGTCTTGTGGTCAGTGAACACATTTACATGCACTCTGTACAAGTAGTGGCACCAGATTTTAAGCGCAAACACCATCACTGCCAACTCAAGATCATGGGTCCAATAGTTCCTCTCATGAACCTTAAGTTGCTGGAAGCATAGGCTATCACTTTTCCTCTCCACATCAGCACACATCCCAATCCAACTCTCAAAGCATCATAATAGATCAAAAGTCCTCTGTCCCATAGGGCAAGGTTAAAAATGGTGCAGTATTCAGTCTAGTCTTCGACTCTTAGAAACTTCTCTCACATTCGTCGAACTACTGAAACTTGACCTTTTTCTAAGTCAATTTAGTCAATGGTGCTAATAAGGAAGAAAATCCATCAACCAATTGGCATAGTAGTCTACCAACTCTAAGAAACTTCTTATGTCAGTTAGAGGTGGTCTGGGCCAGTTCTTGACTGCTTCAATCTTTTGAGCATCTACTCGAATACAATCACTAAAGACAACATGGCTAAGGAAAGCCACTGACTTAAGCCAGAATTCGTATTTCGAGAATTTTGCATATAACTCATGGTCCTTAAGTGTTTGGAGGATAACTCTGAGGTGATTAGCATACTCCTCCTCATCTATCGAATATATTGAAATGTCGTCGATGAACACAATCGTAAACATATCAAGCTACTGTCTGAACACCCTATTTATCAAATCCATGGAGGCTGCATGTGCATTCACCAACCCAAAAGACATGACCAAGAACTAAAAATGGCTATATCTAGTCCTAAAAGTTGTGTTTGAATATCACATTCCCTCACTTTCAACTGATGGTAGTCAGATTTGAGGTCTATCTTCGAGAAATAGGAGGCACCCTGATGTTGGTCAAACAAATCATCTATCCTTTAAAGAGGATATTTATTCTTTATTATAACCTTGTTCAGTTGTATATAGTTGATACACATTCTGAGAACCTATCTTTCTTTCGCACGAATAGGACTGGGGCACCCCAAGGAGAAACACCCGGCCCTATAAAATCCTTTTCTAATAAATCTTTCAATTGTTCTTTTTACTCTTTCAATTCAGCGGGGACCATCCTATAAGGTGGAATTGAGATAGGATAGATATCGAGAAGAAAATCAATGCCAAATTCAATCTCTCTATCAGGAGGGACTCCAAGTAAATCTTCCGAAAATACTTCTGGAAACGCATTCACAATCGGGACTAATTCAAGACAAGGAGAGTCAACATCATCCGTTTTGACTCTCATAAGGTGGTAGATACAACCCTTAACAATCATCTTTCTGTCTCTAAGGTATGACATATACTTTCATGTAGGTGCTACAGAATTACCCTTCCACTCTAGAATTGGTTCATTTGGAAAATAGAACTTAACAGTTCAGGCTCTACAATCGGTAGTAGCTTAATAGGTGTGAAGCCAATTAATGCCAAGGATCAAATCAAAATCAGTCATATCTAAGTCAAGAAAATCAATGATAGTATCCATATGATGAATGGACACTATACAATCTCTATAGACTCTTTCAGCTCGAATAGAATCACCCACGGAAGTAGAAACATCAAAGGGTTCAAGAAGACTCACAGGAGTTCTATCCAATCTATTGGCTACATAAGGGGTTACAAAAGATAATGTGGTACCAGGATCCATCAATTTATAACAATCAATAGAAAAGACTCGAATCATACCCGTCATAACATCTGGGGAGTTCTCCTGATCATGTCTACTACCCATGGCATACAAATGTTTCGTAACTCCACTTGCGCTTGACACAGTACCTCTCCTGGTTTCCTTTAGTTGGTGGGGCTGGTGCAGAAGATTGAGACCCAGTTAGCCACTTTGGACAGTATTTCCAATAGTGACACGTTTGGCTACACTTGTAGCATACATCGCTCCCGTCATGACATTTCCCCAAGTGCAATTTACTACACTTACCACATGTTGGCTTACTTCACTTGGCTCCACTATTCTGGGACCTCTAATCATTCCTGATTATAGGTGCAAGTGCACTAGCAGATGATGGTGTTGTAAATCGGTTAGCATTCCCATTCCGTCCTACCTTAAGGCTGCATGTTTTTGCTTTCTTGCTTCTGTATTCTTCTTGATCATGTTGCCTCTCCTCATCAACTTGTTGCACAAAAGTCATCAATCTCCCAATATCCATGTTACTCATGAGCATTGCTACCCTCCCATATCTCTTTGGCCCTCTATTTAACCTATCAACATACATCCTTATCCTCCCCTTTATATCAATAACCATATCTGGAGCATATCGAGACAGTTGAGTAAACTTCAGCCCAATACTCTTGCACAGTCATAGTGCCCTATTTCAAGTTCAAGAACTCTCTTACCTTAGCCTCTTTTTGCTTCATTGGAAAGAAGCCTCCCAAGAAAGCTTTCTCAAACATTGCCCAAGTCAGCACTGGGGCATCCTATCCTCTACCCTTCTTCCATTGGTCGAACCAAAGTCTGGTTACACCCTTGAGTTGGTAAGCAGATAGTTCAACTCTATCAGCATCAGCCACATGCATCACTTGGAATACTTTTTCAAGCTCCTCTACATTGTTCTCAGGATCCTCAGTGGATGCAGACCCTGTGAACTCTGGCGAATTCATGCTAAAAAATTCTTGGACCCTAGAGGTGTCATGTGCATCCTGTCTAGCCACTCCTTATCTCGCAGCATGTGTTGTGACAGCTTGGGCTAGAGCTTGAATATCCTGGCGTAGCTCAGCATTGGAAACCTCAGCTTATGGGGGCTGCTATATAGGGATGGCTGGGTTCACGGGCTCCTCATGCCCTTGAGGCTCAGGTGGGTTGACATTTTATCTGGTGGGATGTCCTCTACCTGTGATGGCTCTTCTGGGAGGCATGATCATAACTACAACGCGGAAAGCATGAAATAAAAGAGAATCTTAGTATAATTCCATCGCACGATTCAGAACATGAAAGAAGTGAAAGAATTCCTATTGTCTTATAGCCTCCTGCTTATAAAGTATGGTCGACAACATACCCACAAACAAGACTCTACTAGACTCGGCTTCATAGACTCCCTAGGACACTTGAGCTCATGCTTTGATACCAAGTTTATCACGCCCTGGAGGGGACCCGAGACGTGGTCGGTATCCAGAGACTATTGCTATTCCCCAAGCAAACCGGTTGGCCTCATCACAGTTATTCAATGAATTATTTTTCTAATCAGCGAAAGGCAAAAGAAAAGTAAATGGACACATCTTATTATCTAGCTCAAAACAATAATATAATATAAGAGGTCTAGTAGAAAGAACTAGCTCATAATCTTAATAATCAGCATTCGGCTCTAATCTATGAAGCCTCTATCACTATCAGGTGGTGCCAATGACAGACCAATGGCTACCTCAATCAATAATAATCTAATAAATATCTAACTTTAAAGCAAGAGAGATAACATAATGAATCCTCCGAAGTAGGGAAGACTCACCAATCAGCTGAACATCCTAGATCCTCAATGATACGCCTATTGATGATTTCTAATCCCTGTATCTGTATCACAAAATGATGCAGTGCTGAGTGGCATCAGTACATGGAACATAAAATAACTGAATGAAACAGAAACGTGTAGAATAATATAGAACAATATTAACTCAGAATAATCAATAATTAACATGTCAAATGTCTATCTAAAGTAAGAATAAAAAGTAAACAATTGACCCATCTAACCCATCTAACCTCATTGATCAAACCAGACTTATCTCAAATAAATTTAACTCAACTCATCATATCTTATCTCATCTCATCTCGACTCAGAGTACTCAATGTGAGAACTTTCAAGGAGTTTCTCTTATCCGACAACAATCACTTATGAGCCAGTGATTGTATAACAATCTCACTGATGTTGCCACAACCATTCTGTACTTGCCAAGTAGGGAACAAATCGAAATTATAATGGATAAGTCCAAAATGGAGACAACGATCTACAAGTCCTTTATTGTTTCATGGACTTCTAATTAGAGGGAACCTCAACATAATATGATGTGATAGTCCTAATCCTCACCTTCATTTGGCTATTTTTGATGAGTGAAAGTTGGATTAACTATACTTTTTTGATGCTCGATATTGTCTCATGTCTCAATGCTCATAAAACAATCAATCTAATAGAGCCAATCAAACTATCTCAATCATCTCATCTCAAATCGGCCTTGTATGGGCTCTGATCATTCAATCAGTCTCGTAGCGACTCCAATCATACTATCAATTTAAATCTCACTCATTAGCTTAAGGCTTAGAACAATCATTAGGGAACAATTAAATAGACAATTCATTAGAGTTCATTTGGGATGACTCATGGACTATCAAATACTATCAACCTATCATCATTCTCACATTCACAATCACAATCAAAGTCGACATTCTCAATCAAGGCTTTAGACTCAATCCCTATCTTAATTCATGCATGCCTTTAAAAATAATCATGTAGGGTTTATGCAATATCTCATGAAAAGCAATCAATTCAAGAAAATAAGTTTATGATGATCATCAACTTATGAAAATATATGTAATTAATATACTTTTCAAGAAAACCCATCAAGAATCACGGATGTAGACTCATAAGACTTTCAATTCTTCTATGACCATCCATGGGCCACATGAGAGATCAATCTCATACTTTTAGTTTAGCCTTATAAACCTGGGATGAAGCTTTACCAATCAACCTTCAGGAATTCTCTTGGCTTCTTCAATATTAATCTCTTCTCCTCTTCTCTCAAGACCTAGTCTCTTGAAGTACTTAGAATATGGCTTAGAATGGGGTTTAGGACCCTTTTTACACATCAAAATGACCTAATTTGATCGTGTTTTGAGTTTAGGAGGGGTTGAGAATTGACCGGAATTCCCTTTAAACTAAAAAGAAAATTTTCACTCCAAAAATGCCCACTTCGCGATGCTGATGTATTATTTTTCCCAAAAATTCTCCGAATGAGTTTTCCAATTCCTGTCGAAAAAATTTAAAAAAAAATAAGTGTTGGTCCGCGTCCCAGGAACGTCGTGCCTTGGGTATGTACCAACACTATTTCTGAGTCTCAGATAAAAAAATTATCTTTTTATTCGATGACTGTAAAAATCGACCGAGACCATTTTTCCACTCACTTTTTCATGCTGATCACATATCGGATCTTGAATTTGCAAATGGAGCGTGAAAAGATGCATTAGGCACACATCTCTATTCTAGGGGTATTTCAGTAATTTTACCGGGTGTGACATTATTTTTATAACTAAATAACTTATTCATAGAAATTATGCAATTAATATAATTTTGAAAATGACAAACTAAATAAAAGATAAAGATTACTTTTAATATAACTAATCCCAACAGAACTTACTGTAATAAAATTTATCCCAACATAACTTATATTCAAACCAAATTATCCCTTACTTTTTTACACTATTAAATAAACTTGATCGGCCCATACATTTTTCCAGAGATGATAGTAATTTAGTGAGCTAGACTCAGAATTTTTTAATTCTTGTTTACTTAGGTTATAAAGTGGATAAGCAAGAAAGTACATTACTCCCACTATTCCATTTTATATGTCACCATTTGGGATAACACTTGCATTAACAAAAAATATGACTTTATTATTTTGCCCTTATTTAATAGTAATTATCTTTTTAGTTCTTTTAGTTGGTCAAAGAGGATATGTTTTCAAAATCATTAACTATCAAGGAGAAAACAGGAAGAAGAGTCTAATTTATGCATTGGTATTGTGAAATGACATATATTAAGGAGCATAGATTTATAATAAGGACGACATATAAAAGGGAATAGAGGGAGTACCAAGTGTTGCTCACTTATCCGTGTTTCTTAAAAAATAGTACTCCCTCTGATTCTTTTCATACGTCACCTTTGCGATAGCACTTGCATTAAGAAATGTAATACCCCGTGAAAGTCACCGAAATATCCCTAAAACGTAACGTGCACACAACGCATCTTTCAAAGCTCCAATGAGAAATTTGAGACCGAATTTGCGATCAGCACGGAAAATCGAGTAAGAAAGAGGTCTCAACCTGATTTAAGAGCTACCGAGTTGAAAAATAAAATTCCAAAATTTTGCAAAATGGTAGCAAATTCGCGCCCCTGGTGCGACAAGGACGGGACGCAGAGATGCACATGTTGTTTTTTAAAAAAATTTGACGGGAATTGAGCTTTCCAAAAAATGGTGAAAATGTACTGGTCTGTGTTTGCATATGTTTTTGAAGTTTTTCTTTTAATTACAAGAAGGGTATTTTGGGTATTCATAACCCATTTTTAAGATTTAAAACATGTTTTAAAGGTTATTTTTAGCGAAAAGGGTTCAAAAACCCATTATTTTCTAAGCTTTCAATGGAAGTTCTGAGAGAGGAGAAGAATAGAGAGTTGAGGGTTTCATCATTCCAGTGCAAATTCTTAAAGGAAAGATAGAAATTTGTCATCCCAAGTACGTAAAGGCTACCCAGAACATGGAATTGTTCTTCCATGTGCCCAAAGTGTAGATTAAATTATAAATTGTGAGTTGATAGGTCTTGAATTTAAGTTCTTGAATGCTTTCTTGAAATTTATCTTTAAATCTTATATTTTATGTTAAATTGATGATCATCATGTTTTAATGAATTGTTTACATATATTATTACGTGATTATCCAATGACCCTATAATAATTCCCTGCTAAAGACTTCAACAATGAACTTAGGAGTAATGTCTAGAGCCTTGATTGTCTAAATGTGATGATTGACGGAGTCTGAGTCTTGAGATGAGTACTGTGATGGCTGAAATAGATGAAGTTAAATATTCTTGAGGTTTAAATGAGACTAAGATAGAGTTTGAAAGGAAGAACTTACTTCTTGAGTTGATAGAATAATAGATGAGATGAGGTCCCTGTCTGAGAGGGGGTTGGTTGTATAACCATCTTATTATTGATAGACTTATGAGCATATTGAGTCCTGGGAGGAGTATTAGCACCGAAATGGGTAAGAGTTAGTCCCACTCACACTCATTAACTACGTGGCCAGTGTAGGAGAAGATTGGATCGTGAAAGCGGATGTTTCTTTTGCCCCGCAGAGGGCTTGACAAACTTTTGTAGGGATTCCCGACAAACTCGTTATGTACCCCGACAAGGTACTGGACGAATGTGGCAGCGGCGTCTCTTCTCTTTATCATCACCGGGCTCATAGGTGGTAGTTGTCGATTATAGAAACACCAAAATAGATTCCTTGTTGATAGTACTCTGAGGTTGATGTAATTGTGTGATGTCTTGATGGATAGTGAGGTGATAGAGTCTTGTCCTTTACTTTGAGCTGAGAATGAATGATTGATGATCCGACACAATATATATATTGTTTAATTTAGCCCATTTTATATACAGTACATTCCACGTACTAATGCCCCTTTTGGTACTGCATCATTTTATGATGCAGATTTTATAGATAGAGGACTTTAGTAGCCTAATTGTTGAGGTTCACAGATTCCCGTCAGAGAATTGGTGAGTCCTCCTTTTCTTTCTGAGGACATGTTTATCTTCTCATTTATGTTGACTTATTTCATTAGACTGTGGTAGCCATGGCATGTCGTGGTACCTTCCTAACTGATAGTTATAGAGGCTTCGTAGATGTAGACAGTTGAATATTGATGTCGGGATTGATTATTTCCCGTTTCTTTTCTATTGAGATACTTCTTTCGTTCTTTATATATGATAGTGATTGTGATAGCCCACTAATAGACTATTATTCTCTTTATGTCTTATGCAGATGAGTTTATTAAACATATGTTGATGAGACTAGGTGGTCTGCCTGGGAATTAGCAGTAGTCTTAGTGTGCTAATTACGTCTAGGGTACCCACTCGGGACGTGAAAAACTTGGTATTAGAGTACAGAGTCTGAGTGTCCAAGGGAGTCTACAAAGTCGTGTTTAGTAAAGTCGTGTTTAGTAAAGTCGTGTTTATGGGTGTGTTGTGCACTACACTTCATAAGAAGGAGGCTATAGGACATTAGGAAGTGTTATCCTTCTTCTATAATCCGGATTCATGCAATAGAGCTTAATTTTATGGAAATATCATTTTAACTCATGCGTTATACATTTACAAAAAAATGTCGCAAAAGAGGACAACCGCACAGAGAGATGCCCCAGTACCTGCTGCTGAGAATGCTTAACCCGAGGCCTCAGTTCACAGCGAGGGTAGGAGATAGGGATACCCCGCCAGGACTGCTGAGGTTCCACAAATGCCCCCTACTTAACCCCAACCAGCCCCCACTACCGAGGTAGAATTTAGGGGAGCCATCACCATGCTAACATAATTAGTGGCATCCTAGGGAAACAGTCAAGGTTCCTAAGCTCCTAGCTCTAGCTCACAGGAGCCCTAGACTGCAACCCGACTCAGAGACTTTTTGAGGAAGAACCCACCAGCGTATACGGGGTCGAAGGTGGAAGAGGACCCACAAAACTTCATCAATGAGATGTATAAGATTTTGAAGGCGATGTATGCTAATGAGATTGAGGGAGTCGAGCTTGCCTCCTACCAGCTGAAGGATGTTGCTAATGTGTGGTACAATCAGTGGGACGAGAGTAGAGGTGAGAATGCGGAGCCTGCAGCATAGGAGGAGTTTGAGACAACCTTTCTTGACCACTTCTTTCCTCAAGAGTTGAGGAAGGCAAAGGTAGATGAGTTCATGAATCTGAAATAGGGAGGGATGATCATGAAAGAGTACGACCTCAAGTTCATTAAATTGTCCAGGTATGCTCCAAAGATGGTGAAGGACATGAGGGTGAGAATGAGGAAGTTTGTGTCTGGTTCAGGCAGACATGTGCAGAATGAGTGTAAGGCAGCCTTATTGATTCTGGGTATGGACATCACCAGAATGATGGTGTATGCCCAATAGACAGAGAAGGACAAGAAAAAAGACTGAGAAGAGCAGATGAGCAGGAAGGCGAAATTAGCGGGACATGAGCCTAGCCCGCAGCAGGGATAGAATAAGGGCGACAAGTCCTACTTTCATAGGAGATCATCTCATCCTGCATAGTCTGTAGCAAGCGCACCCATTCAGTCAAACAAGTATGATCAGAGAACTCATGGTTATCAGAATTTTAGGGCTCTGGGTGCCTAATCTCAGGACGATGTGAACCAAGGCATGAGGGGAAAGCCACCTTATGGCAAGTACTTTAAGCTTCATCTAGGGGAGTGTCATGTGGGAAGAGATGTTTGTTATCTATGTGAATAGGCTGGTCACTTCAGCTATGAGTATCCTACGAGAAGATGAGGTAAGGGAAGAAACAGACCCCAGTCATCCGCAGCCACTCCGGCGAGCAATCAGCAGAAAGGTGCTACTATTGGTACAGGAGGTGGGACGAACTGCCTTTATGTTATGGGTAATCGACAGGACCAGGAGGCTGCACTAGACATGGTTATGGGTATGCTTTGAGTCTTTACCTTTGATTCTTATTCGCTAATTGATTTAGGTGCCACCTTATCTTTTGTGACCCCTTATGTTGCTAGTAAGTTTGGGTTTCTTCCAAAGTGTTTGCTTGAGCCTTTTACTATTTCTACTCCTACTGGTGAGTCTGACTTAGCTGAGAGAGTCTGCAGGGATTGTATAGTCCCTATTTATCATAGAGACACCTCAGCTGACTGGGTATAGTTGGAGATGGTTAATTTCGATGTAATAATGGGTATGGATTGGCTTCACGCCTGTTATGCTTCTATGGATTGTAGAACCCAGATTATTAAGTTCCAATTTCCTAATGAGCCTGTTTTAGAGTGGAGAGGGAGTTCTGTTGCCCTGAAGGGCAAATTTATTTCTTATCTTAGAGATAGAAGACTAATTTCCAAATGTTATATTTACCACTTTGTGAGAGTTAAATATGATGATGTTGAACCTGCTACTCTTGAGTTAGTCCCTATCGAAAATGAGTTTTTTGAGGTGTTTCCTAATGATCTTCCCAAAGTCCCTCCTAATAGGGAGATTGAATTTGGGATTGATGTTCTTCCTGAGACCAAACCCATTTCAATTCCGCCTTATAGAATGGCCCGCGCAGAGTTGAAAGAACTGAAAGAACAATTGAAAGACTTGTTAGAGAAAGGTTTCATAAATCCTAGTATCTAACCTTGGGGTGCTCATGTCCTGTAAGAAAGATGGGTCTCTTAGAATGTGTATAGATTATCGACAGTTGAACAGGGTCACTATAAAGAACAAATATCCTCTTCCTAGGATAGAAGATCTATTTGACCAACTTCAGGGTGCTACATGTTTCTCCAAGATAGACCTAAGATCGAGTTATCATTAGTTAAAGGTGAGGGAAAGTGACATCCCAAAGACAACCTTTAAGACACGGTATATCCACTTTGAGTTCTTGGTCATGTCCTTCGGGCTGACAAATGCACCCGCAGCCTTTATGGACTTGATGAACAGAGTATTCAGACCATATCTTGATATATTCATGATCGTGTTTATTGATGATATTCTGGTATATTATAAGGATGAAGAGGAGCATGTTAATCACCTTAGAGTATTTTTGCAAACACTTAAGGATCATGAGTTCTATGTGCAATTCTCAAAGAGTGAGTTTTGGCTCAAATCTGTGGCTTTCTTGGGCCATGTTGTTTCAGGAAAAGGTATTCATATGGATACTCAGAAGATTGAAGCGATTAAAAACTGGCCAAGACCAACTTCTCCAACAAAAATAAGAAGCTTCTTGGGTTTAGCAGGCTACTATCATCGATTTGTTGAAGGTTTCTCTTCTCTGTCAGCCTCATTGACTAAGCTAATTGAGAAGAAGGCCAAGTTTCAATGGTCGGAGGCATGTGAAAAGAGTTTTCAGGATTTGAAGACTAGATTGACTACAACACCAGTGTTGACCTTACCAGACGAGACGGTAGACTTCGTGATACACTGTGATGCATCCAGAGTTGGTTTGGGTTGTGGCTTTTGCAAAGAGGGAAGGTGATAGCTTATGCCTCAAGAAAACTTAAGATCCATGAAAAAAATTATCCGACTCATGACCTCGAGTTGGCAGCAGTGGTATTCATATTTAAGATTTGGCATCACTATTTATATAGAGTGCATGTGGATGTGTTCACTAACCACAAGAGCTTGGAATATGTGTTCAGGCAGAAAGATCTCAATCTATGGCAGAGAAGATGGCTGGAGTTGCTCGAGGATTATGATATGAGCATTCTCTACCATCCAGGTAAGGCTAACATTGTTGCTAATGCTCTTAGCGGGATATCTATGGGTAGCACTGCCCATGTGGAGGAAGGAAAGAGAGAACTAGCTAAGGAAGTGCATAGATTGACTCGACTGGGAGTGAAACTTGAGGAGAACAATGAAGGTGGGTTCAATGTTCAGAATGGTTCTGCTTTATCCTTAGTATCGGAGGTGAAGGAGAAGCAAGACCAAGACCCTGTCTTGTTCAAGTTGAAAGAAGTGGTTCACAAGCAGAAGGTGACAGTTTTCTCCAAACGGGGAGATAGGGTGCTTAGGTATCAAGGATGATTTTGCGTGCCCAATGTTGATGGTGTTCTAGATAGGATCATGGCCGAAGCTTATAGCTCCAGATACTTCATTCACCCCTGGTCCTATAAGATGTACCACAACTTGAGAGAAGTATATTAGTGGAATGGGATGAAGAAAGACAATGTTGAATTTGTATCTAAGTGCCCCAATTTTCAACAGGATAAGCTTGAACATCAGAAATTGTGTGGGTTAGCTCAGAACTTTGAAATCCAAAATGGAAGTGGGAGATGATCAACATGGATTTCATCACTGCTTTCCAAGATCCTGAAAGCAACACGATTCGATTTGGGTGATTGTTGATAGGATGGCGAAATCAGCCCACTTCTTGGCAATTAAGGCAACTAATACGGGTGAGGACTACGCCGGATATACATTTCAGATATTGTGAGGCTGCACGGGTTCCCTTATCTATTATATCAGACAGAGGAACTCAATTCACCTCTCAACTTTGGAGATCTTCCCAGAAGGGATTGGGTACGAAGGTGAATCTGAGTACAACTTTTCATCCTCAGACAGATGGACAGGTAGAGCACACCATACAAACTTTGGAGGATATGTTGAGTGCGTGGGTCATTGACTTCAAAGGAAATTGGGATGATCACCTACCGTTGATTGAGTTCGCATACAATAATAGCTACCATGCCAGCATTCAGATGGCCCCTTAGGAAGCACTATACAGAAGGCGGTGTAGATCACCGATTGGCTAGTTCGAGGTTGGGGAAGCTGAGTTGATTGGACCGAATCTCGCACACCAGTCTATGGAGAAGGTGAAAGCCATTCGAGAAAGGTTGAAGACATCCCTGAGTCGTCAGAAGTCATATACAAATGTAAGGAGAAGGGATTTGGAGTTTGAGGTAGATGATTTGGTGCATTTGAAGGTGTCACCCATGAAGGGTTTCATGAGATTTGGCAAGGAGGGGAAGTTGAGTCCATGTTATATCGGACCATACCTGATCGTAAGAAGGATTGGAAAGGTTGCTTATGAGCTAGACTTACCTTCCAAGCTAGATGGAGTTCACCTAGTTTTCCATGTGTCAATGTTGAAGAAGTATTTGAGAGATCCTGCCTTAGCAGTTCCTGTAGAGAGTATAAGAGTGAAGGATAGTCTATCTTACGAAGAAATCCCAGTCCAGATCCTTGACCGACAGTTTCATAGGCTGAGGAACAAAGAGATAACCTCCATTAAAGTCCTATGGAGGAATCAATTTGTTGAGGAAGCTACGTGGGAGCTGAGAAAGCGATGAAACTCAAATACCCGCACCTATTTGTGCCTAATGATGATGAAGTTGAAGGTAAATGTCCTTATCCTTAACGTTAGTGATGTCTCCTTTCATTTAGTTGATGCATTTATCTTGTTCTATTCCCGAGCCTAAGACAGAGATAGATAGGTGATGGATAGTTGAGAGTTCAAGTGTTCCCGAGGGAGGAATGAGATGAGTTATGGGGTCATTCGTGCTTCTATTCGACCTTTATTCATCATTCGAGGATGAATGATCCCAAGGGGGAGATGATTTAATACCCCGTGAAAATTATCAAAACGTCCCAAAAATGTATCGTGCATGCAATACGTCTTCCAAAGCTCTGATGAGAAATTCGAGACCGGATTAGCGATCAACATGAAAAATCGAGTTAGAAAATACTCTCGATCCGATTTAAGAGCAACCAAGTCAAAAATAAAATTTTATAATTTTGCAAAATAGTAGCAAATCCGATGCCCCTGGCACGACATGGAAGGGTTGCGGAGATGCACTTATGGTTTATTTAAAATTTTGACGGGAATTGAACTTTCCAAAAAAGGGCAAAAATGTACTGGTCCATGCCCCTTGTGCGATTAAGACCAGTGCATCAGCTTTTGAAGTTTTTCTTTTAATTATGGGAAGGGTATTTTGGGTATTTCTAACCCATTTTTAAGACTTAAAATGTGTTTTAAAGGTTGTTTCTAGCGAAAAGGGTTCAAAACCCATTATTTTCTAAGTGTTCAACGGGAGTTCTGAGAGAGAAGAATAACAAAGAGTTGAGGGTTTCATCATTCCAATGCAAATTCTTGAAGGAAAGTTAGAAATTTGTCATCCTAGATATGTAAAGGCTACCTAGAACATGGAATTGTTCTTCCATGTGCCCAAAGTGTAGATTAAGTTATAAATTGTGAGTTGATAGGTCTTCAATTTAAGTTCTTGAATACTTTCTTGAAATTTATCTTTAAATCTTATATTTTATGATAAATTGATGATCATCATATTTTAATGAACTGTTTACATGTATTATTATGTGATTACGCAATGACCGGATATTAATTCCCTGCTAAAGACTTTAAGAATTAACTTAGGAGTAATGTCTAGAGCCTTGATTGCCTAAATGTGATGATTGATAGAGTCTGAGTTAGGAGTAATGTCTAGAGCCTTGATTGCCTGAATGTGATGATTGATAGAGTCTGAGTCTTGAGATGATTATTATGATGACTGAAATAGATGAAGTTAATATTCTTGAGGTTTAAATGAGATTGAGATAGAGTTTGAAAGGAAGAACTTACTTTAGATGATAGAATGTAGATGAGATGAGGTCCTTGCTTGAGAGGGGGGTTGGTTGTATAACCAGCCCGACTTTGATAGACTTATGATCATATTGAGTCTTGGGAGGAGTATTAGCACCGAAATGGGTAAGAGTGAGTCCCACTCGCACTCATTAACTACGTGGTCAGCATAGGAGAGGATTGGACTGTGAAAGCAGATATTTCCTTTGCTTCGCAGAGGGCTTGACAGACTTCTTTTAGGATCCCTGACAGGCTCGTTCCGTACCCCAGCAAGGTACTGGATGAATAAAGTAGTGGCATCTCTTCGCTGTATCATCATCGGGCTCATCGGTGTTGGTTGTCGGTTATAGAAACTCCCAGATACGTTCCTTGTTGATAGTACTCTGAGGTTGATATGATTGTATGATGTGTTGATGGATAGCGAGATGATAGAGTCTTGTCCTTTACTCTGAGCTGAGGATGAGTGATTGATGACCCAATATCATACATATATATTATTTACTTTAGCCCGTTTTACATACAGTACATTCCACATACTAACGCCCCTTTTGGTGCTGCATCATTTTATGATGCAGATTTTGTAGACAGAGGACTTTAGCAGCCTAATCATTGAGGTTCACGGATTCTCGTCAGAGACTTGGTGAGTCCTCCCTTGCTTTTGTAGGACATGCTTATCTTCTCATTTATGTTGACTTATTTCATTAGATTGTGGTAGTCATGGCCTATCATGGTACCTTCCTATCTGATAGTTATAGAGGCTTCATAGACATAGACAGCTAAATGTAGATGTCAGGATTAATTATTTTCTTTTTCTTTTCTATTGAGATACTTCTTTCGTTCTTTATATATGATAGTGATTGTGATAGCCGACTAATAGACTATTATTCTCTTTATGTCTTCCGCATATGAGTTTATTGAATGAATGTTGATAAGACTAGGTGGTCCGCTTGGGGATTAGCAATAGTCTCTGAGTGCCAGTTACATCTAAGGTGCCCTCCCGAGACGTGACAAGGAAAAAAACAGCTTTACTATTTTGCCCTTATTTAATATACATTAATTGTTTTTTTAGTTCTTCTAGTTGACTAAATATCTCTTTCAAAGCTCATTAACTATTAAGGATATAACAGGAAGAATAATGTCATTTATGCATTAATTTTGTGAAATGACATATATTAAGGACCATCTATTTATAGTAAGAATGACATATAGAAAAGATCGAAGGGAGTATATAATAGAGCGAAGTACTAAAAACACCCTCGAGCTTGGCATGAATAATTAGTTTAGTCTCTAAACTATTGATAGGCTTAACAACACTCCTCAAATTGGCGAAGTAAGCTTAAATATACCTTTGAAATTGGCACGGATTATTAGTTTCCTCCCTAAACTATTGATAGGCTTTAAAATATCCCTCAACTTGGCAAACTAAGCTTGATACACCCCTCCCATACCACATGGCATAACAAGTGAGTACAATTTATTTAAAGCGCGTGAAAGGTTAAAATACGACTACATCAGCCTTAATTTTCCATTTTATTTTTTTAAAAAAAAAAAGAAAGAAAAGTTCCCTTCAATTTTTATTTTCCAACTACTAGAATACCCTTCTTCTTCCCATTTAACCTTTCATCCATTAATGGTGACCTCAAAGCAAGATTTTTTTCTCATTCTCATTTTTAAATGTTTGATTCTCTTTCTTTTTTTATTTTATTTATAATTATTTTTTGTCAATGTGGACTTTTGGTAACGTTAAAAATTTTATAGTCGGATAATAATCTCATAAGAAGATTTTGGGATTGTAAAAAAATGCAGCAAATAAAGCTTTACAAAATTTTAAATCAAAATCTAATAAGTTACAGAAATATGAAGAAAACTAATCATTCTTGCCAAGTTTGAGGATGTTAATACTTCTCTTTATGTATAATAACTAAATTATAATATGCATTAATAGATGAATTGTCTTCTTGCCGAGTGTCTTTGTTGCAGCTTTTGGATTCTGTATCCAATGTTATATATACACAATAATATAAAAATTATCCTTGGGAAAAAAATTGATACAACTATAGGTGGGGCTCACAAAATAAAAAGGGATAAACTACGCACGTGGAAGCTTCAACTCTAAGGTGGGACCCACAAACTACAAATGAAGTGCCTTTTTGTCTATAAAAAGAAATGTTCACATAATACAATAAATAGTACAATATAACTATAGCTTGAAGCTCTCAAGTGGCAAGTTTAAATGACCAAACTACCTTTGAACTCAATTTTAATCTTAGGAAGCACGTGTGTTACCTCTCCTTTTCTTTGGGGTGTGGGGGAGGGTTTTATACGGTATGTATCTTATTTATTTCATGAAAAAGAACAAGCAACACCATATTACTATTTAGAAATCAAATAACGTCTTAGTAAAAAATTAATAGTGGGACATTTATAAACCTTGCATAATACATTAATTTTCTTGAATAAAGATTTCTCCAAAATAGAAATAAAACTATCATACATAGTTAAGCAATTGGTAATAATATTTTGTCCATAAACATAAGATCTTGATACAGTTTTGAAAAATAACATTTTTTCTTGATACAAACTTGTCTATTAAAAGTAGAGCTGTCAAAATCGGCTAGCGCAACCCAACCCAGGTCAAGTCTTGCGAGCTAAAGAATTTGAAGGGTTAGAATGGTTAGTCCTTCATTTGAAAGGGCCTTGAAATGGCTTGCCCAATCCAATCCTAGTAGGGTCATGGGTTGGGAGGGTCAACTCTTTTTTAAAAAAGTTTTTTCTTTTCAATCTAAATTTAAACTTAAAAGTTTGTCAATATATTAAATTTTTGAAAAAAGGCAAAAATACCTTTGAACTACTTGAAATGGAGCAGAAATATCCCTCAGTTACGTCTTGGCTCAAAAATACCCCTCAATTAAAATTTTGGCTCAAAATTACCCCTCTCTCTAAGGGAAACCAGTGTCGTCTTTAGCATGAAGCCACTGAATCAAAGGCTTTAGGTCTCCAATTTTGCAAGACCCCAATATTTAACAATTATAGGTTTATAGCATGTATTTTTTTTCTAAAAGAATATTTAATACTTTTAGTGTTTCCTCCATTTTATATTAATGTTGTTTTAGCTCTAAAAAATCATTTAGGAATCTAAGACTAAAGTTAACAATTGTTTTCAATTATACCAAGATTTATTTTAAATACTGCTCAATTCTAAAAAAAATAAGAATAACTTACTAAACTATATCCTATATTTATTGTCCTACTTAATGGACGTGGTGGACAAAGAAAGTAGAAATGTAAGAAATATTTCATTTACATAAAAATATTTTATAATTTTATAAATACATATATTGCTTACAGAGTTTTTATAACAATTATCTCGATTGGAAAAAGCTTTTTTAAAAATCAAAATTGATAAAATCATACTTAAGATCAACAATGTCACAAGATAAATAGAATGAATTAGTTCTATTGTTAATTGAAAAGTAATTATTGGGAGAAAATGATCATATCATAAATTTATTTATAATTTTGAATCTCAAAAAGCTATAAAAATAAATTTTACATTAAAAAATGTATTCAAAATCCTTTTTTCTTAGAAAAAAAATTAAGGCCTCATTTTAAAATTTCGCTTTAGGCTACAAATTATGTTGAGCCGCCCCTAAGGGAAACAAAAAAAAAAGGGGTTAAAAATACTCCTGAACTATTAGAAATAGAGCAAAAATACCTCTTGGTTAAATTTTAGTTCAAAAATACCCCTCCGTTAAAATTTTTCAAACAAAAATACTCGTCTCTCTAATGGAATGACACCATGCAATTATATGGACAAAAAGCGTCACATGATCAGTCCATGTGAAACCTCATTCAAAGACCCAAGAAGTTTCCTCCTCAGATATTAGGTATAAAACTAGTTGTAACACCCTGTGAAATTACTAAAATGCTCCTAAACTTCATCGTGCGCACAACGTATCTTCCCAAGCTCTGATGGAAAATCCAATACCAAATTTGCAATCAGTGCGAAAAATTGAGTCGGAAAATGGTCTCAACTCGGTCTTATCGCACAAAAATGTTAGTTATAATTTTTAAAGAGGGCTTAAAATAGTAAGGTTTCTGCGGCCCTTTCGTGACGCGGAGTGGACGTGGAACCACACTTGGTCTTTTTCCAAAAGTTTCTAAAAAACTAAGAAAATGCGAAAAAGCACTAGTGCGCGTCGCGCACTAGTGTACAAGATGCAAAAAATTTTTCTATTTTAATTCGTGAAAGGCAATTTCATCTTTGGCGATATATTTTTATATTCCCAGATCAGTTTTAAAACATAAATTCGTAAAGGGTTTAGACTTATTACTTTTCAAAGGTTTTTACGCTAAGTCTAAGAGAGAAGAAGGAGAAACAAGTGAGGGTTTCCAGAGAAGATTTGATTCTTGAAGAAAAACTCTATTCCCAGGTATGTAAAGGCTATCCAAAAGCATGAAATTGTTCTTCCATGTGCCAATGTAGAGTTAGAATGAAAAATTTATGTCTAGAAGTCTTGAATTATGATTTCTTGAAGGTTCTTGAACTTTTGCATTAAATTCTTGGATATTATCTTGAGTTCTTGAATATGTTCTTTAAACTATACTTTCTTATCCTAAATTGATGATCATCATGCATAAAGTTATATACTTATGTGATTGTGATTGAACTCTTACAATTTCTCACCGCAAACACTTGAATAATGAATTTAGAGGAGTGTCTAGAGTCTTGATTGTCTGAATGTATGTTTGATTTAATCCAAGTCCTGAGGTGATGAGTGTTGATGATTATGTTAGCTAGAATTATACTGATAGAGTTGAATGAACATAATCCCTTGAAATTCGAAAGATAGTCTTGCCCGTAGAGTTTGAGTGACGGGAATCCTAGATGAATTGATGGTCTTATGAGCATGTCGAGTCCTAGGAGGATTATTGAGCACCAAAAAATGAGTAAGAGTGAGTCCTGCTCATACTCATTACTTACGTGGCTAGCAGAGTAGAGGATTGGACTGTGAGAACGGATATTTTCTTAGTCCCAAAAGAGGACTTACTACTATTATAAACCCCTGATGCATGCCCTTTTACCCCGGCAAGGTACTGGGCGCATGCCGCAACAACATCGCTTCGTTGTACCATCACCGGCTCATAGGTGACGAGTGTAGGTCCAAGAAACTCCCAGATAGGTTTCATGTGATAGAACTCCGATGTGATGTGATGATTTGATGTCTAATAGATAGTAAGGTGATAGAGTCTTGTTCCTTACTTTGAGATGAGTCTGAGTGATTGATGAGAGCATGTCATATTGTTTTCCCTTACCTTAGCCCGTTTTACATACAGTACATTCCACGTACTAATGCCCCTGTGGCCCTGCATCATTTTATGATGTAGATACAATAGATCGAGGACTTCAGCAGCCCAATTGTTGAGGTTCAGAGCTTGATTTAAGATCGTGGTGAGTCCTCCCTAGCATCTGGAGGATGATTATTTATTTATTTTTATGTCAGTATTTCTTTGTTTGTGGCAACCTTGGCCTATCATGGTGCTTCTTAAATGTTAGTTATAGAGGCTTCTTAGACATAGATAGTTGATGGATAGTGTCGGGATGGTTTAATTCCCGTTTCCTTTCTTTGAGATATTTATTCATATTGTCTTTTGTTAGTTGACTATTGTATTAAATCTTCCGCCGACGAGTTGATTGAACAATGGCAAAGAGGCTGAGTGGTTCGCTTGGGGCTAGCAATAGTCTCCGAGTTCCAACCACGCCTAGGGTACCCTCCTGGGGTGTGACAAACATGGTATCAGAGCCAGGTTCTAGTGTCCTAGGGAGTCTACAAAGTCGTGTCTAGTAGAGTCTTATTTATGGGTGTGTTATGCACCACACTTCGTAAGCAGGAGGCTATAGGACATTAGGAAGTGCTACCCTTATTCTATGATCAGAGTTCATGCTATAGAGTTAACTTATGAAATTCTGCTTTTAACTCGTGCATTTTACGTTTACAGAAAATGCCGCCAAAGAGAACAGCGGCTCAGAGAGATGCCACTGCTCCCGTCGCTGAGAACACCCAACAGGAGGTTCCGGTTCAGACTGAGACCAGGAGACGGGGACTCCCTGCTAGGACTGTTGAGGTCCCTCAGGCATCCCCTGCTCATCCCCCGCCAGCTCCCACTACTGAGGCAGAATTCAAAGGAGCCATCACCATGCTGACTCAGTTGGTGGCCTCCCAGGGAAATAGCTACGGTTTTCAGGCTCTTAGTTCTAGTTCGCAGGAGCCCTCAGCTATAACCCGGTTCAGGGACTTCTTGAGGATGAACCCGCCTGCGTATATGGGGTCGAAGGTAGAGGAGGACCCTTAGAACTTCAATGACGAAATGTACAAAGTTTTGAGGGCCATGCATGCGACTGAGATTGAGGGAGTTGAGCTTGCGTCCTACCAACTGAAGGACGTGGCTAATGTATGATACACTAAGTGGGAGGGGAGTAGAGGTAAGGATGTGGAGCCTACAACATAGGATGAGTTTGAAGCCACCTTTCTTGATCACTTCTTTCCTCAAGGGTTGAGGGAGGCGAAGGTAGAGAAGTTCGTGAATTTGAAGCAGGAAGGAATGACTGTGAATGAGTATAGCCTTAAGTTTATCAAACTGTCAAGGTATGCTCCAGAGATGGTGAAGGACATGAGGCAGAGGATGCGGAGATTTGTGTCTGTCCTGGCTAGACATGTGCAGAAATAGTGCAACGCTGCTTTACTGATCCTTGGTATGGACATCTCCAGACTTATGGTGTATGCCCAACAGACAGAGGAGGATAAAAGAAGGGATAGAGAAGAGCATTTGAGCAGAAAGGCGAAGTCAGCGGGATATTAGCCTAGCTCGTAGAGAGAGAATAGGGCTGACAAATCCTATTTCCAGAAGAGATCATCACATCTCGCGCCTTCAGACGCAAGTGTGCCCGTACAACTAAGCAGGTATGACCAGAAATCCTAGAGTTACCGGAATCCTAGGACCTCGGGTGCCCAATTTCAAGCCAATGTGATATAGGGCCCGAGGGCAAAGCTACCTTGTAAAACTTGTGGGAAAGTCCATCTGCGTAGGTGTCGTCTGGGCACGGATGCTTGTTTCCTATGTGGACAAGTGGGTCACTTCCAGCAGGAGTGCCCGAAGAGGAGGCGGGGTGAAGAGAACAATAGGCCTCAGTCTTTGACAGCACCCCCAGCGGGTAACCAGCAGAGGGTTGCTACTATGGGTAAAGGTGGCGGGACTAACTACCTTTATGCTATGGGTAATAGACAAGATCAGGAGGTCACACCTGATGTTGTCATGGGTATGCTTTGAGTCTTTTTCCTTGATTGTTATGCATTGATTGATCCGGGTGCCACTTTATCTTTTGTAACTCCTTATGTGGCTAGTAAGTTTGGGGTTCTCCCAGAGTGTCTGCATGAACCTTTCACTATTTCTATTCCTACTTGGGAGTGTATCCTAGCTGAGAGGGTTTACAGGGATTGTGTGGTGTCTATTTATCATAGGGACACTTTAGCTGATTTAATAAAATTGGAGATGGTTGATTTTGATGTAATAATGGGCATGGATTGGTTTCATGCTTGTTATGTTGCTGTTGACTTTAGAACTCGGACTGTCAAGTTCCAATTTCCTAGTGAGCCTATCTTAGAGTAGAAATGGAGTTCTGCTGCCCCTATGGGCAAATTCATATCCTATCTTAGAGCTAGAAAGTTGATATCTAAGGGTTGTATTTACCAACTCGTGCAAGTGAAGTCTGATGACGTTGGGTCTCCTATGCTCGAGTCAGTCCCAATAGTGAATGAGTTTCCCGAGGTCTTCCTTGATGATCTTCCCAGAGTCCCTCCTGATAGGGAGATTGACTTTGGGATTGATGTCCTTCCTGAAACCAAACCTATCTCCATTCCATCCTACCGAATGGCCCCCGTAGAGTTGAAAGAATTAAAAGAGCAGTTGAAAGACTTGTTAGAGAAAAGTTTCGTAAGGCCTAGTGTCTCACCTTAGGGTTCTCCTATCTTATTCGTGCATAAGAAAGATGGGTCTTTGAGGATGTGTATAGACTACCAATAGTTAAACAAGGTTATTATAAAGAATAAGTATCCCCTTCCCAGAATAGATGATCTCTTTGACCAGCTTTAGGGTGCTACTTGTTTCTATAAGATAGATCTCAAATCGGGTTACCATAAGTTGAAGGTGAGGGAAAGTGACATCCCTAAGACAACCTTTAGGACACGGTATGGCCATTACGAGTTCTTGATCATGTCCTTTGGGGTTAACAAATGCACCTGCAACTTTTATAGACTTGATGAACAGGGTATTCAAACCATATCTTGAGATGTTTGTGATCGTGTTTATTAATGATATTCTGGTATATCCGAGGAATGAGGAGGAGCATGCGAATCACCTTAGAGTGGTTTTCCAAACACTCAAAGATCATTAGTTGTATGCGAAATTTTCCAACTTTGAGTTTTGGCTCAAGTCAGTGGTCTTCTTGGGCCATGTTGTTTTGGGAGATGGTATTCGGGCGGATAATCAGAAGATTGAGGCAGTTAAGAACTGGCCAAGACCCACTTCTCCCACTGAAATAAGAAATTTCTTGGGTTTGGCCGGATACTACCACAAATTTGTTGAAGGCTTATCTTCTCTGTCAGCTCCGTTGACAAAGCTGACTCAGAAGAAGACCAAGTTTCAGTGGTATGAGGCATATGAAAAGAGTTTTCAGGAGTTGAAGATGAGATTGACTACAGCACCTGTGTTGACCTTGCCAGATGAGACGGGTGACTTTGTGAGATACTGTGATGCATTCAGAGTGGGATTGGGCTGTGTACTTATGCAGAGAGGGAAGGTGATAACTTATGCTTCCAGACAGCTTAAGATTCATAAGCAAAATTATCCAACTCACTATCTTGAGTTGGCAGCAGTGGTGTTCGCACTTAAAATCTGGCGTCACTATCTGTATGGAGTGCATGTGGACGTGTTCACTGACCATAAGAGCTTGCAGTATGTGTTCAGTCAGAAAGAACTCAACCTGCGGTAGAGGAAGTGGCTGGAGTTGCTCAAGGATTATGACATGAGCATCCTCTACAATCCAGGTAAGGCTAAAGTTGTTTCTGATGCTCTTAGGAGGATGTCTACGGGTAGCACTGCCCATGTGGAAGAGGGAAGAGAGAATTAGCCAAGGAAGTGCATAGATTAGCTCGATTAGGAGTGTAGCTCGAGGAGAACAACGAAGGCGAGGTCAATGTTCAGAATGGTTCTGCTTCGTCCTTAGTGTCTGAGGTGAAAGAGAAGCAAGACCAAGACCCTGTCTTACTCTAATTGAAAGAAACAGTTCATAAGCAGAATGTGATGGTTTTCTCCAAAGGGGGAGATGGGGTATTGTGGTATCAAGGGAGATTGTATGTACCTGATGTTAATGGTATTTGAGATAGAATCATGGTCGAAGCTCATAGCACAAGGTATTCCATTCATCCTGGATCTATCAAGATGTACCACGACTTGAGGGAAGTCTATTGGTGGAATGGGATGAAGAAAGACATTGTTGAATTTGTTTTCAAGTGTCCAAATTGCCAGCAGGTTAAGGTTGAACATCAGAAACCTTATTGGTTAGCTCAGAACTTTGAGATGCCAGAGTGGAAATGGGAGGTGATCAACATGGACTTCATCACGAGCTTACCAAGATCCAGAAAGCAACATGACTCTATATGGGTGATTGTAGATAGGATAACTAAATCAGCTCACTTCTTGGCGATGAAGACAACCTATACGACTGAAGAGTATGCCCGACTTTACATTTAAGAGATTGTGAGGCTGCATGGGGTTCCCTTGTCTATCATCTCAGACAGAGGATCTTAATTCACCTCCCAATTTTGGAGATCTTTCTAGAAAGGATTGGGTACGAATGTGAATTTGAGTACCGCTTTTCACTCTCGGACGGACGGGCAAGCAGAGCGCACTATTCCAACCTTGGAGGACATGTTGAGGGCATATGTTATTGACTTCAAAGGAAACTGGGATGATTATTTACCATTGATTGAGTTCGCGTACAATAACAGCTATCATGCCAGCATTCAGATGGCCTCGTATGAGGCATTATACGGGAGGAGATGTAGATCCCTGATCGGATGGTTTGAGGTGGGGAGGCTGAGTTGATTGGACCTGACCTCGTACACCAGTCTATAGAGAAGGTAAAAGTCATCTGGGAAAGGTTGAAGATAGCCTAGAGTCGCCAGAAGTCATATACAGATGTGAGAAGAAGAGACTTAGAGTTCGAGGTAAATGATTGGGTTTACTTGAAGGTGTCACCCATGAAAGGTTTCATGAGATTTGGTAAGAAGGGGAAGTTGAGTCCCTGTTACATTGGACCATACCAGATTGTGAGAAGGATTGGGAAGGTTCCTTATGAGCTAGCGGAGTTCACCCAGTGTTTCACGTATCCATGTTAAAGAAGTGTTTGGTAGATCCAGCTTTAGCAATTCCTGTGGAGAGTATAGGTGTGAAGGATAGCTTATCGTACGAGGAAATCTTAGTCCAGATCCTTGACCGACAGGTTTGTAAGCTGAGGAATAAAGAGAGACTCCGTTAAAGTCCTATGGAGGAATCAATTTGTTGAGGAAGCTACGTGGGAGGCTAGGAAGTGATGAAGCTCAAGTACCCACATCTATTCATGCCAAGTGATGATAATGTTGAAGGTAAATGTTCTTATTCTTATCAATCCTGAGAATTCTTTTCCATTGAGTTGATGCCTTATTTTATTCCAACTCCGAGTCTAAGATAAAGATAGATAGATGATGGATAATGAGAGTTTGAGTGACCTCGAGTGAGGAATGAGACGAATTCTAAGTTTATTTGAGTCCCTGTTTGACCTTTACTCATCATTCGAGGACGAATGATTCTAAGAGGGAGATGATGTAACACTCTGTGAAATTACTAAAATGCCCCTAAACTTCATCATGCGCACAACGTATCTTCCCAAGCTCTGATGGAAAATCCGAGACTGGATTTGCGATCAGTGCGAAAAATTGAGTCAAAAAATAGTCTCGACTCGGCCTAATCGCGCAAAAATGCATATATAATTTTTAAAGAGGGCTTAAAATAGTGAGGTTTCGACCCCTTCCGCGACGCAGAGTGGACGCGGAGCTACACTCGGTCTTTTTCCTAAAATTTCCAAAAAACTGAGAAAACATGAAAAAGTGCAAATTTACACTAGTGCGCGTCGCGCGCTAGTGTATGAGATGCAAAATTTTTCTGTTTTAATTCGGGAAGGGCAATTTAGTCTTTCTCGATATATTTTTACATTCTCAGGTCAATTTTAAAATGTAAATTCGAACAAAAGGGTTTAGACTCATTACTTTTCAAAGGTTTTTATGCTAAGTCTAAGAAAGAAGAAGGAGAAACAAGTGAGGGTTTCCAGAGAAGATTCGATTCTCGAAGAAAATCTCCATTCTCAGGTATGTAAAGGCTACCCAAAAGCATGAAATTGTTCTTCCATATGCCAATGTAGAGTTAGAATGAAAAATTTATGTCTAGAAGTCTTGAATTATGATTTTCTTGAAGATTCTTGAATTTTTGCATTAAAATCTTGGATATTATCTCGAGTTCTTGAATATATTCTTTAAACTATACTTTCATATCCTAAATTGATGATCATCATGCTTAAAGTTACTGTATACTTACATACTTATGTGATTGTGATTGAACTCTTACAAATTATCTCCGTGAACACTTGAATAATGAATTTAGAGGGGTGTCTAGAGCCTTGATTATCTGAATGTTATGTTTGATTGAGTCTGAGTCCTAAGGTGATGAGTGTTGATAATTGTGTTAGCTGAAATTATATTGATAGAGTGTGATGAACATAATCCCTTGAAATTGGAAAGATAGTCTTGCAAGTAGAGTTTGAGTGACGGGAATCCTGGATGAATTGATGGTCTTATGAGAATGTCGAGTCCTGGGAGGAGTATTGAGCACCGAAATGAGTAAGAGTGAGTCTCACTGCACTCATTACCTACGTGGCCAGCGTAGCAGAGGATTGGACCGTGAGAACAGATGTTTCCTTAGTCCCAAAAGAGGACTTATGACTATTATAAACCCCTGATGCACGCTTTTTTACCTGACATTGCTTGGTTGTACCATCACTGGCTCATAGGTGATGGTTGTAGGTCCAAGAAACTCCGACATAGGTTTCATGGTGATAAAACTCTGATTTAATGTGATGATTTGATGTCTGATGGATAATAAGGTGATAGAGTCTTATTTCTTACTTTGAGATGAGTCAAAGTGATTGATGAGAGCATGTCATACTGTTTTCCATTTCCTTAGCCTGTTTTACATACAGTATATTCCACGTACTAATGCTACTCTAGCGCTGCATCATTTTATGATGCAGATACGGTAGACCGAGGACTTCAGCAGCCTAATCGTTGAGGTTCAGAGCTTGATTTTAGACCGTGGTGAGTCCTCCTCAGCATCTGGAGGATAATTATTTATTTATTTTTTATGTCAGTATTTTTTTGATTGTGGTACCCATGGCCTGTCATGGTGCCTTCTTAAATGTTAGTTATAGAGGCTTCTTAAACATAGACGGTTGATGGATAGTGTCGGGATGGTTTAATTCCCGTTTCCTTTTTTTGAGATATTTATTCATATTATCTTTTGTTAGTTGACTACTGTATTGAATCTTCCGCCGATGAGTTGATTGAACGATAGCAAAAAGGATGAGTAGTCCGCTTGGAGACTAGCAATAGTCTCTGAGTACCAGTCACACCTAGGATATCCTCCCGGGGTGTGACACTAACCTTTTTACCTTTGGCTAGTGGATGGAAAAGCAAAGTTGAACACACAAAATGAGCTTTTTCGATTTGCAAAAGAAACGTCAAAACTATTATAGAAAATTTTGTATCTTTTTCTTTTGATTTTGACTTCCACTTGCTCATTTTTTAACAAAATCACTCTGCACATAAATGACAATTGCGCTTGCTTTCGAATGTTTTCAGATTGAGTAATAGAGGGACATTTTTTTTTTTTTTTGCTTGCTAATTGAAGAGGAAGGATACAAAGTGAAAAATTGACTGATTAAAAGTAACATTTTTGAATTGTTTAGGAATTATTTTGTGATGATGGTGTTGTTACTTTAATTTTGACAATGCACTTGTCATATATATATACACACAAATTTGAGTTTGCAGTTTATTTTGTTATAATTTCAAATTTTATGGAGGTTATTGGGTTAGTTTACACATATTTTTGAATTTAAAATATTCATATTGAATTTTTGTGTGGTGTGTAATTGTGTGCAGATCGTGGAGAATAAATGGGGAAAGTTACTCAAACGTGGGCCGTAATTAATTTAAGTTAATCAATTAATTTATTTATTAAAATAAATTTGAATTTTTTTAATTTTTATGATTAGTTATTTGTTCAACAACAACAACATACCCAGTAAATCCCACAATGATTAGTTATTTTTTCATAAAATTAAAATTTATCTTATCTTCCATTCAAATTATTAGCCTTTTTAAAAAAAAATATTAAGTTTAAGAAAAAAATAATAATAACCTACATGTCTTTTCTTTTTTCTTTTAAAACTGAAAATAATTATAAATTTCATCATTTACTATTTGCCACAGGCAAAAATTTGAATTCTTAAAATTAAATTGTAAAAGTTATAACTATTAAAATGTGACTCTTTTTAAAAGAAATTTAATAATTAAAGACAAGCACTAATATCCAATTAGAAAATAACTGCACTAACAATAAAAAAGATGAATAAATTAATTCGCCCATCCTAGAAGGTGAAAATTGAAATTACAATAAGTTTTTAAAAACTACAGAAATTCATTTATGTATTTAAACATATTTAGTTTCAAATTTTAAATGACTATCAAAATTTAAATTTATAAAAAAGTTGTGAAATCTTAGAAGTTAACAACAACAACAACAATATATGGAGACCCACGTGTGGGGTCTTGGCAATATAGAATATACGCAGAGCTTACCACTACCTCAAAGATTCTTGGGAACCCTCATCTCAAAAATCCATAAGTAGAGTATTATAATCTAAATTAACTAACTTATCTTAAAATTAACACATAACTTATCTTAAAATTAACACATGTCTTAGTCCTATGTTGCCACTTGGCATAATTCTAGGCTAGACTTTCTTCCCTTTTATTATATGTAGATTAAAAACCCCTTGCCATAATTTGTTGAAATAGCGCCAAAACATCCAAGAAACTTAAAAACTCACCCAGGACACATTTGACACTTCTCGAACACAAAACAAATATGCTGCTAGCTTGTAAAATATTCCGGACTCAATGAAGTTATTGAAATATAAATATAATATCTCCTTGACTCGAAATATGTTTGGTCGCAATTAAACCAACTTAAGGCTCAAATGATCAAAATACCCTCTAGACTTTCGAAAATATACCAAAGCTCTTTCTAGGCCTAAACTCACCTCCTGAAACTAAAAAATTATTATAAATTCAATTCGAGCATTCTAACTTAAAATATTAACCAAAATCAAATCTTGATTCAACTTAACTCAAACTTCCTTCTTAAGACCCTAAATCCACAAAACAACTCCAAATTCTGAAACGAAAACTCTCCTAGACTGCATTTCATATACCAGAGCTGATGGAACTGACGGAATTCCATTTGAGACTCGTAGCTTGGTTGGTACCAATAATAACTTTTTAGCAACTTGAGTCTTCAAAAACTCAAAACTTCAACATTTCACAACCATAGGCAGATCCTCGGGGTAGCTAGGGAATTCATCCGAACCCCCTCGATCGAAAAATTACATTGTATATATATAATTAAATCTAAATTTTACGCGTAAGTCTTGTTTAAATGAACCCCCTAAGCACAATTAATAAGAGTAGCTCAACGGTTCAGAGGGTTTAATTTAGTGTAGAGGTCGTCGAGTCAATTCCCACTGAGACACCCTGGTAATTGGATTTGGTGGAATTTGATGTAATTATACTATCTAGCCTATTTGATTGGACAAGTAATTACATAGTCAACAGGTAGTTGAGTAGAATTGACTGAGAATAATTACACTTTCCAATTCATAGGGTATGGTTGTGAATTACAAGTAATTACATGGTGTAATTACATGATGATTACTTTTTAATTTATTTCTTTTAATTTTATTTTTATATTTTTATTTTAATTTATTTTTATTTGATTATTTTAAATTTTTTTATTTTTATAATTCTAATTTTTTCTAAAACTTTATTTTATTTTATAATATTTATTATTCATTTCTTTCTTATTCTCAATTTTTGTCATGTGAATGCA
>JAABOM020000096.1:7357222-7367798 GCA_011800125.2 Solanum clarkiae
AATCACCAAAGTGGTCTAATCTCTGAATGGTTAATTCCAAAACAACGATTAACTCAATTCAATTATCCATTGTCTTGATGCTTACAAATAATATAATACTTATATGGATAAATTGAAGTTCTTGGTCATAAGGTATTTATGGATCGCCTAAAGGTTGATTAATTGTTCTATAACCATTAATATGAACACGATAATTTAGATATATTATTAATGATACTTATTTATCCAAAGATAATGAATATTATTAATTGATATGTTAAAATTATCAAATAATGTTTATACTCAAACATCATTATGTGTAATGTTATATTTTGATGTTCGCCCAAAGGAGGACATTAATATACATTTAAGAGTTAATAAACCATCTCTGAATCTAATAGTATTACTCAAAGCATTACTAATGCGTACAACCTATTTGCAGCATTTGCCCTTCATTCGCGTTCTGCCTCTATTACGACCTTTAACGGACTTAACTTTTTGGATTGGTACGAACAAATCAAATTTCATCTCGGAGTTTTAGATCTGGATGTTGCACTTTACACTGAGAGACCAACTGCTATTACTGAAACTAGCAGTATTGATGAAAGATCCCATTATAAGCATTGGGATCGGTCTAACAAGTTAGGCCTAACGTTCATGCGAATAAATATTGCGGGCAATATTAATGCAAGTAAATTTTTGAAACTTGTGGAAGAATCCTCCCAAACTGTTGATAAGTCTCTTGCTGGGACATTAATTGGTACTTTGACCACCATGAAGTTTGATAGTTCACGTACTATGCATGAGCATATCATTGAAATGACAAACATAGCAGCAAGACTTAAGTCCTTGGGGATGGAAGTGGAACAAAATTTTCTTGTACAATTCATCATAAACTCATTACCGTCTAAGTATGGCCCTTTCCAAATGAACTAAACACCATGAAAGACAAACAGAATGTTCATGAATTGTACGAAATATTGGTTCAAGAGGAAATAAGGCTCAAGAATCAAAAGGAACCCACTCTATCAACTATGTAAGTCATCAAGGTGCTGGAAAGAAAGGAAAAAAGCATGGTAAAGAAAAACAGATACAACTTAATGTTAATGAGTATCATCTCAAGTACGTAAGAAGGAACATAAGGATGATAAGTGTCATTTCTGTGAAAAAATTAGACACTTTCAGAAAGATTGTCTGAAACGTAAGGCATGGTTCGAGATGAAAGGTAGGTCTTGTGCTTTTACATATCTCGAATCAAATTAACTGAAGTTCCTTATAATACTTGGTGGATTGACTCTGGTTGTACTGTTCATGTTTCTACTATAATGCAGAGATTCCTTACAACATAGATCATAAAGGAGAATGAAAGATTTGTGTACATGGGGAATAGATTGAAGGCACCAGTTGAACCTATTAGGACTTACCATTTGATTCTCAATACTGGACATCACTTAGATTTGTTAGAAACTTGTTATGTACCTTCTCTTTCGAGAAGTTTAGTTTCTTTGTCTAAGTTAGCTAAAACTAGATACTCTTTTAATTTCGGTAATGGATGTTTTAGTTTGTTTAAGCATAATTGTCTCATTAGTATTGGTATTCTTTGTGATAACTTATACACACTGAATCTTGATAATTTGTTTGTCGAATCACTCTTAACTTTGTATCATAATATTGGTACCAAATGAAATTTGGTGAATGAACAATCTGCTTACTTGGGGCATAAATGTTTGGGTCACATATCCAAAGAAAGATTGAAAATATTACTTAAGAATGAAATCCTTCCAGATTTGGATTTTACTGGCCTTAATATTTGTGTGGATTGTATTAAGGAAAAACAAACAAAACACATAAAGAAAGGAGCCACAAGAAGCTCACAGCTTCTTGAAATTGTACACATTTATATATATATGGTCCTTTTGAATTATATCTTTCAGTAAGGAAAAATACTTTATCACCTTTATTGATGATTTTTCACATTATGGATATGTCTATTTCTTGCATTAAAATTCTCAAACAATTAATGCTTTAGAGGTATTTATTGCTGAGATTGATAGACAACTAGATAGAAAAGTGAAAATAATTAGATCAGATAGATGTGGTGAGTTTTATGGAAGATAGGAGTGTGCATTGGTCGATTCGATTCGATTTTACATATTATCAATTCAGTTTATCGATTTTTGATTTTTAAATATGCAAAACCAATAACAAACCAATAAAATAATTTTTATTAATTTTTGGTTTATCGATTTTAAGTCCTTAACGGTTCGATTTTCGATTTACCCAATAAGAATGAATTTTCATGAGAATTTGCATTAATAAAAGCAAATGGAGTATGAAGACTGTATTTACTAACTTGCAAAAGTCATAATTAGTTAATTACAAACTAAAATACTAAAGTGGGTAACTAGTCTACAGATTAAAATAGTTAAAGTATTATTATTGTGTTCTATTACAATTAAATTACTAATATTAATATTTATGAAGGGGTAAAATAATAAATTTATATAATGTTATTGGGTTATCAATTTACTCAATAACCCAATAGAAAAATAAATATCAAACTGTTAACCCAATAATTCTTTTCAAAAAACATTAAAAATCTGATAACCAATAACCCAATAACAATAAACTAATAAGATTTTTATCAGTTCGATTTATCAGATGGGTCGATTTTTGCACACCCCTAATGGAAGATATGATGAAACTGGATAGCACCCTGGTCCATTTGCTAAATTCCTAGAAAAGCATGGCATATATGTTCAATACACTATGTCAGGCACACCACAACAAAATGGTGTGACAAAAAGGCGTAATTGTACATTAATAGATATGGTTAGGAGTATGTTGAGTAATTCATCCCTCTACCTCTTTCTTTGTGGATGTATGCTTAAAGACTGTCGTTTACTTATTAAATAAGGTTCCTAGTAAAACAGTTCCAAAGAGACCTTTTGAAACTGTGGAATGGTAGGAAACCTAGTTTGAGGCACCTGCATGTTTGGGGTTGCTCGGCAGAAATTAGAATTTATAATCCACAAGAAAAGAAACTGGATTCAAGAACAATCAGTGGCTTCTTCACTAGTTATTTAGAAAAATCAAAGGGGTATAGATTTTACTGTCCTAATCATAGTACGAGAATTATTGAAACTGAAAAATGTTAGGTTCATTGAGAGTGGTGAAGTTAGTGGGAGTGAGAAATCACGTAATGTGAAAATTAAAGAAGTTGAGGTTCAAATTTATCTACTTATACTTCTTCTAAAGTTATTTTTCCTGAAGTTGTTGTACAATCTAATAGTCAACAACAACCATAAATTGATGCTCAACCTTATCATAATGAAGCCGTAATTGATGAACAAACAGTAGATGAATCACAAGAAGTAGCATTAAGGAGATCTCAAAGACAAAAGAGATCTGCTATTTTTGATGATTATTTTTTATATCTACACGAGTCAAAAATTGACTTGGGAATTAATAATGATCCTGTCTCATTTTCACAAGCCATTGAAAGTGAAAATTCTGATAAATAGATAGAAGCCATGAAAGATGAGTTGAAGTCTATGAAACATAATGATGTTTGGGACCTTATTGAATTACCTGAAGGTTGTAAAAGAGATAGGTGTAAATGGGTCTTTAAGATCAAACGAGACTCAACTAGTAACATTGAAGGCGATAAGGTCAGACTTGCTGCCAAAGATTTCACTCAGAACGATGGCATCGATTATAGGGAAACCTTTTAACCTGTCTCTAGAAAAGATTCACTCAAAAATTATAATGGTTGTAGTAGCTCATTATGACCAAGAGCTACATCAAATGGATATGAAAACTGTCTTTCTAAATGGAAATTTGGAGGAAGAAGTTTATATGAATCAACTTGAAGGGTTTTCTGTTAAAGGAAAGGAACACATGGTGTGCAAACTTAAGAAGTCAATATATGGACTTAAACGAGCTTCTCAATAATGATATCTTAAGTTTAATGAAACCATTGTTACCTTTGGATTTAAGGAAAACACCATTGATCGGTGTATATATCCAAAGGTCAGTGGGAGTAAGTTTATTTTCTTAGTTTTGTATGTTGATGACATCTTACTTGCTACTAATGATCTTGGTTTATTGCTTAAGATCAAAAAATATCTCTCTGGCAAATTTGAAATGAAAGATATGGGAGAGACATCCTATGTGATTGGAATAGAAATATTTTAGAATAGATCACAAAGATAGTTGGGATTGTCTGAGAAAACCTATACTAATAAAGTGTTAGAGAGATTTAGAATAGAAAAATGCTCATCCAGTTCAATTCTAATTCAGAAAGGAGATAAATTTAGTCCCAATCAATGTCCAAAGAATGAATTGAAACGTATGCAAATGAATGATATTCCTTATGTATCAATCGTTGGGAGCCTAATGTATGTTCATACATGTACCAGACCAGATGTAAGTTTTGCTGTTGAGATGCTGGGGCATTATCAAAGTAATCCAGGAATGGATCACTAGAAGACTGCGAATAAGATATTACGATACTTGCAAGGAACAAAATATCATATGCTCACTTATAGAAGATCTGATCATCTTAACATTGTTGGATATTCAGATTCAGATTATGTTGGTTGTGTGGATACAAGAAAATTCATATTTTGATATTTGTTCCTATTGGAGGAGCAATTTCATGGAAGAGTGCGAAGCAGTCTGTCATAGTTACATCTACTATGGAAGCTGAATTTGTGGCATGCTTTGAGGCCACAATTCAGTTTAATTGGTTGTAACTTTATTTAGAGACTTGGGCTAATCGACAGTATTTTCAAGTCGTTAAAACTTTACTGTGATAATACGGTAGCAATCTTCTTCTCGAAAAATAATAAGTATTCAAAGGGTGTTAAGCATGTGGAATTGAAATATTTTTCAGTTAAGCAAGAAGTTCAGAAACATAAAGTGTCAATTGAACATATAAGCACCAAACTTATGATTGTTGATCCTTTGACGAAAGGATTACCACCCAAAACATTTACTGAACATGTTGAAATAATGACCTTTTGTAAAGATTTTATTATGTTTAAGCAATTGACACTTTGAGCTCAATTATGTCTGTTTCTATTATTATTACTTGTTTTCTCTTGTATACATTATGTTGAGAATGATGTTGACAGGTTTTACTTTAGATAAAGATATTCTAAACATTATTGTTGGACCATTATGGATTTAAAGGTTATGCTGAGTAATATACAAATATTGTGGTATATAGAAGGAATTATGTCAAAGAAAGGATATATGACTGCCATGACTCGTATTGGCTTATTCAAAACGATAAATAATGTTGAATTTAGTAATGTGCACATAGTAATTGAAATGTTTATTAAACCATTAAGTTATTGATGTTTCGTGTGCCAAGTGGGAAATATTCATTTTTATGGCCCACGTATGTTAATTTTATGGCTCACGTTAATATTCATCTTAGTTTAATATTTAATTACTAACTAAATTCAAACAGATAATGTCTAGGAAAGTTATTAAACCATACACTACTTATGTTGGTGGAAGGTACTGTAATTTCCCACCATCATCCATTATGATTGGTGGAAGTTACTATAACTTCCTACCACTCTTATTCTAACTTCCCATCACCACCCACTACTTATGTTAGTGGGAAGTTGTGGGCATGTTAGTGGGAGGTTATGTGATGATAATGGGTGGTTAAGGGGCATGATTATGGGAAGTTATGATGGTTAGTATGGATATAACTTCCCGTATCCATGATGATGGAAAGTGGAATTAAAATAACTGGCCCCCTCTCTGCCTATAAATACTGAAGATTACTGCAGTTATACTGAAGATTACTGTAGTTTTCATCAACAGTCATTTTGAAAGAAATCAGTATAAAGTCAAAAGAGAGAAAGAAATTAATATCTTGTCAAGAATAAGAAAAGGGCTTCTGCACAAGCAATCAAGTCAAAATCTCATGGTGGATTCTGATATGTTTTCTTGACTGAACTGATGTATAATGTGAATCATATAGTTCTACAATCTTGAATTCTTGATAGGATTTCATGTTAGATTATTTACGTTTGACAATTTGAATTACGATTAATCTTTACAAACATTACTTTATTCTCTGTTTTGTAAATTTCTTTGCTCTTTTTGAATAGAACAAATTTAAAATATTTTTGAAAGACTTTTGACGCTTCTCTTTTTAAAAAATGAATGTATGTTGTCCACATGCTCTCTCCACTTCTTTCTTTCTCGGAGACAGCGCTGGCACTTCTCTCAAACTTGAGATATCTTTTTAGATGTAGCAGACGCAATAAAATATCTTCATTTGAACAGCTTTCATATTTAAAATAACTCATACCTGACTCATAGTACTTATATTTTAGTATACACACATTTTAATTTCAATATAGTGTCTTTAAATGAATTTTCTCGAATCCCGTTAGCTAATAACGAAAATACTAGGTATAATAATAAATATATTTTTTACTTAATCTCATTTAGTATATATGTTCTCTAATGTTGAATATACACAAGTAGTTATTTACATTTTTATAAAATTGATCAGATAAATATATATGTCCTGCTTAGCATCCTATATTATAATTTTCGTCTTTGATAACATTCTACAAGAAGTTTTGTTATTATGCGACATAAGATACATATATCTAATTATTTAATTTTATATAACTTTAAATATATATATACACGTCTAAAGAAATGCATGTTTCTTTATTATGCCAAAAAATAAAAATTAATGTTTGGAGGTCGAGTGCTGCAAAAAAAACAACGTATGTATTACTTCACTAGTTTCAAAAGAAATGATTTTCTTTTCTTTTTGATTGGTTTTAAAAAAAATATTTTTTTCGTAAAATTTTAATTTTAACTTGCACGTGATATATTTAAAATGACAAATATTTTAATACAACATAATTTAAATTTAAAATCACATATAATTTTTAAAAGAATTCATACGAAAGTCAAACCGGGTCATAAGGAGTAATAATTTATGTTATTAACGTTTTGCAGTGGATTAGAAAATCATTATTCAGCAAAAGAGGTTTACTTAGTCACTAACATGCATTAACACGCTCAACATGAAGCAAAAATCTCTTCAAGAGAAGAGAATTCCCAACAAATTCAAATACACACAACAGCACCCATTAATGAAGCAGCAAATGAAACATTTACTGGTCAAGTGCATTAGGCCCAGTACAATAATTCAGAACATGATTCCACACCCACTGAACCAAAAACTTCCTCCTTATCCCATTCATATTGTACGTTGCACCATCTTCACCGTTCAACATTTGCCCTGTGTACGATCCCCCACCACCCGACCCATATATCCCTTCACAAAGATCCGCTATCTCCACCGGGAAACTCGGATCCTCACCCGCATACCAAGCATTCACCAATGGGTTCGTAGATAACTCAGCAATCTCATGAGCAATCACACTAATCATTCCGTCCACACCCACATCGTTATTCGGCGATTTCACAGCTTTGAAACCCCGACCCATGTAATCGGGGACGGAAAACGGGTAAGCACAAACACCCGGACATAGTTTCCCGGAGTTACCCACCCAGGCATATGGTAAAGTGTAACCCACAATGGAGGGAAAAGTGAAATAGTGAAATCCACAGACATTCTGGCAAAAATTTTCGACATAAACATCATCAGATGTGAGTAGTAAATAAACACCGCTCTTGGAATTTATTGGTAAAGCGCGAGTTGTGGCGGTGACGGCAGATTTTATCACAGACTGAATCGATAGACGGGTTAACGATTTGCCATGAGAGTAAAACCGGTCGTTTTTTTCAGCGGCGATGTGTACATTACCGGAAATGTTGGCTCCGGTTTGATCGGTGTAACGCTGGACCGTTTTCCACCAACCGGAAACTGACGGCGGTTTGGAATTGACGGCGGAGATTGAGTTGATGAACTCCCGGATGATTCTTTTCTGGGATTTGTCCCACCGGCCGTACCAAATAGGGTAAACGGTGATGTTGGCAGTGAGAACAGGACCCATGTGGTATTTTAACTGGATCAAGTCCGATGAGCCTTCGTACTTTTTGGATGGGCCGTATAGTAAATCAGTGGTATTGGGCTTTTGGTTGGGCCATGGACGCCACCCATTAACTGGGGAAGTTAATGAGAGGAAGAACAGGAAAATTCCGGCAAGAAGATAGAAAGTCGCCGGAAAATATGATCGGGGACTCTGGTTCATGGTCATGTGAAGTCGTAGCTAGGGTAATGAGGGAGAGAGTAGAGTGAAGGGTGTATTTATTTGCATGAAAGGAGTGAATTAGTACAACAAAAGTTGAATATGGGGCTCACCATGTTCTGAAATTTGAAAAATAAATAAATTAATATTTAAAGTGAAAAATGTAGTTGTTTATGATATTTTCGCAAAGTAATTTGGAGTAGAAAAAGAAAACAAAATATTCCTTCTTGTTGTTTTCTTAAAAATGTAGTTGGAAAAGTGGCTACGCCTAGGCCTAGGAAAAGGGATGGGGCCAAAATAATGAGTAGCCAAGAAAGAAATTTTAGCAGGATAGATTTTACCTTCCTCCATTTACTTTTAATGGTTAAATTTAAATTTGTTTTACTTATTAAAAAATAATTATTGATATTGTAAGTTCTATCTCTATTAATTGATAAGGATCTCATATATATTCACTCTTTATATTATTTAAAGACATTAGTTTAATAATAATAAATTTAAAATATAATTAAAAAATTATTCTACTTTAATTTATTAAAAATGATTAAATAAAAATAAAAATTAGACAACTAAAAGTGAATGGATAGGGTAGCTAAAAGAGTGTCAATTTAGAAAAATCAAGAATGGATTGATTTCTGTTTTTCCAGTTCTATGTTTGCTATACAAATAAATCAATTCAACTTTTAATAGTAACTTTCTATGTAGTTTATTCATGCTAAAGAGAGAGAAAACAATAATTCCGTCAAACAATAAGGGATATTAGCACTTCTGATCTATCTTTTGCCGTGTTCTTTTAATTAAGTCGTTCAAATTTATTTATTTTATGTAGGATACTTATTTATTTCAATTTTAACACACTGCGTCTCCAGCTTCCGATTTCTGAAGACGAAAAGGCAGTGTATCCACGCAATTCTATATTATCAAATGCTCTACTATTTTTCTCTTTAGATGTCATCTTATATTTTTCAAAAAATTAATTTGATTAATTTTTAAAATCATATTATTATAAATAATTTTTTTTAAAAAACTATATGAAATCATTACGCTCAAAATGTTATTTTAAAGAAATATTATTTAATTTTAAAGAACAGCAATTTCAAAATTTATGTGACATGATAGATGCACCAGTATCGAGCAATGAGTGATCAAATCCATTGATAAGTGTGTCTATATGTGCCTGTCACACACTTATATATGCCTTACAATACAACAGTTTGTCGTTGCTGGAGGAGCAAGTTTCAAAGAATAAAGGAGAAAGTACACAAAAAAGCAAAGTAATTACCATGATTAGCTCTCTCCCGCACTAATTTGGTTTAACTTTTTTCCTTTTTTTTTTGTAAGACGACTCTTACAGTTGAACATACGAGTCAAGTCAATTTAAAATTATATATAAATAGTATTTATTATTATATAAATATATATTGTTAGTTTGATACAATATTTAAATATATTGTTATAGAGCAAAGATGAAAAAAAAGAATTCAATTACTTATAATATTGATATGCTAATAGTTTTTAATACATAAAGTAATAATTTATAGTTGAATAGTTAGAAATTAAATAATTAATTGATAAAATTTAATGTAACAAAAAATTTTAAAATATAAAAGTTATGTAATGTTTCTAACATAATTTACTGTATTTTTTTCTTTTTAAATTTCTTATATCACCTACTTTTATTAACAAAATATTTGATAGTCAAAATTTTTATTAATTATTTACATAGAATGGTCCAAAATCAGAAGTAAATTCTAAATATAAAGAAATTTTAAATCCAAAAGTAAATCTTTAAACGAAATAAAGAAAATATCAAATAATAAATTAAGAAAAATAGTGAAAAGATGATTTTGTTTAAAGCAAAAAAAAAATCTTACTTGAGATATTACTTTAGTGAAGCAAGTTAACCTATCATAATAATTTATATTATTTTCAACCAAAATTAAGCTGGCATAACAATTCATATTATTTTCTTCAAATTTAAAAAGTGAAAAAAGAAAGGGAAAGAATATGAACAAAGAAAGTGAGTGTGTAATATAAGTAAAACTGAGAATCAAATTAAAGTTTGGAAAAAATGTAAAATAAGATTCAACACCACTTAGCACAAATAGATGAAGAGGATGAATCAATCAACCAAGGCGCGAAAAAATTCGATTGCAATTGTAAATTAAGAAGATGCAAGACGAGTTGTTGATTGATGAATCAAAATTTGAAATTGAAGTTGTTGACACCCAATTTTGACCGACCTATAGCCCATTTTAGAGTGTTATTTAATCAAAATAGGTTTTTTTATTTTATTCAATTTAATTCAAATATTTGTGTATTTCTAACATTCTTTACTATTATTTTATTTTTTGATGTTATATAAATTTTCTTTCATATAATTTGTACATATG
>JAABOM020000096.1:7376277-7390841 GCA_011800125.2 Solanum clarkiae
CGTCTTATATTTATTACTTTTATTATTTTTATATATTATCAATTATTTTTAACTTTATATCTAGTATCTTCTGCTTTTGGGACCTGATATATTTTAGATAAGGGTCTACCATCTCGCTATCTCTATTAGATAGTCGTAAGGTCTGTTTATATTTTATCCTCTGCAGACCCTATTTGTGAGATTATACGGGGTATATTGTTTTTCTAGATTTCTCTAACTTGACAAGTTCTAGTTTAAGGTCACTATTCCTAAAGATCCTCAACTGGAAACCATGCAGAGGGCACTAAGACGAAGGTATGTAGTTGAGAGTACAGTATCCCACATAGGGTATAAAAGCGCATCCAAAGATGCTTATAAATTAATTGTCTTGGCTACTTTCCTCACTCTTTTAGGATTTTGGTTGCATAGATTCTTAGATTGTTTCACAAACTTAAATTGGATAGATTTCTTGATTTGTTTATCCCTTTATTGACAGTTGAAAAATTAACTTTTGGTTTGTATCTAAAAGTTTCAGGTCCAAGAATGATTCAGAGTCAAGTGACAATGAAAAAGTTAAATGCCAATCTTCAAAATCACAACCCGTGAACACAAAAGTTGGTAGTTTGAGATACTGCTCTCTTCTTGAACTCTATAAAATTATTTGAATTGTATTAACATATAATGTACTCAATCTTTAATCTGATACTTTTCTTTGTGCTTTCTCTAGATTCTCAAATCTCTTGTATTACCTCCTCATCCAAAGACCACATTGAGATCGATTGAGTTTCATGTAATTAGACATAGCTCTATCGTCCACTCCAATTCTCCTCATTTCTGCCAATTTATGAAGATCTGAAGAAGTGTTACATAACTTCCCAATCTCAATCTTCGTCTTAATGTTTTTAGGTTTTTAAGTTGAAGGCTTGAAGAGATTCATCTTCTAATGTAGGTCACTATTGCTTGCGTATTATAACTGAGTCCTTCCAAGTCATTCTTACAGAGTATAGCAAATTTTGAGACACAAATTTCAAATGCAATATCAAAGATTTAACACTACAACAATTAGTTAGTCTCATTCAGTTTCTCACGGAATTGATTTTCTATATAGAGGATGTTAAACTCAAAGATTTAAATAAGCAATCAAGGTGATGAATTCTGAAAGTTGTATAAATTGATAGAAACTAATCTCTCTATGTTAGGTTATTGCAGCTGTCAAATAGTCAAAACGCAGAGTCTGTGTCACATAGCACTTCTGTTGCTTTTAAAAGGTCTGATTGATAGGTTTTTAACCTCATTCAGAAATAGAATGAGAAGAACTTAGTTTATACTAAGTTAAATTTTGTTTATTTTTTGATTAAACTAAACAAACTATTTTAAAATCTCACATCATCCCTTCAAAAAAATTTTCTCGAGAGATCATTGTAGTCTCCTTGCGGAATAAGGAATTTACTATTTATGATTCACCAGATGGAATCTCAGTCTCAAGCACACCTATTATTGTTTCTCTTTTGGAGAATCATAATTTTTTGTTGAGATTCTGAATTTTCTGTTTTACATCAATCAAAGCATTACCTTCTTAGGGGTAAAAAGAAGGAACTGAAAATGTCAAGCATCACAAAAGTATCATTTCTTATGTTGCAAATCTTTCTTCTTACATAGTTTGTATTATTTTCTCAGATCAAACACTCGCAATGTTGCGAAGCAGGAGAGTTCTGTAACATCGATCAAATCAAAAGCTTTAAGATGTAATAAGGTACCATTAATCTAACCATGCGAGCCGTCTTGTGTATTTTTCTTTAATTAGAATTTATGGCGTATGCTAATGGTGAAACCATATGTGTCTTTATATAGATCTTTCTTAGTAGTGAAGATACTAGAATATGTGAAAACATTGGAGAAAGAAGTACAACCTCAATGGTAATGCACTATCACTTCATTTACTTTTATAGGTATTTCATTAAGTATATTTTCCATCTCTACTGTTACATGAGGCTTTTGTGTCCCACCTTCTGCAGGATTGTAATTCTACAATCGATACAAGACTTCCAATGCATCCGCCAATGGAACTATTTAATAAGGTATCTGCTTCAACATAAAAGTTTAGTTATGTCGGATTGCTTTTAACTGTTATATATGATCCAAACCATGTATTGAATGCATATATACCTCCATATTTATCAACTTATCCTGTTTTGTCTTTCGGCCAACTAATTCTAACCATTGTTTTGTTTTTAATCTAAGTTATCCCTTAGATCTGAAAGAGAAATTAGTGCAGCATCTGATTAATCAAAATTTCATGCATCTTGAAAGGTATATTTGAAGATCTTAAAGTAAGACTCTATTATTGTACGTGTTGATATCAGTTCAGAAATGTACTCGAAAGATAAATCTATGTGCGTCACAAGAGGCACCACACACCAAGTATTAGATACTAGTCCAGCATGAATAGGTACCTATTTCTTCAATTTTTTGAATAAGAATACAATAACATAGTAACATAACATTAATTGTTGATACTCGCTCCATTTCAATTTGATTTATTTGGTTTTGACTAGAAATGAAGTTTAAGAAAGAAAGGAAAGACTTGTGAATCTTGTGATCTTAAACTAAAGACGACTTTACATGTCATGTGGAAGTTAAAACCGACTAAAAGGAAAAGCAAGAAAAATAAATTAAAACAGAAAGGGGAGGGGGGTACTATTGAAAGTTGTATGCCTATCTTATTGTTAGCTTGATCTACTTTCTAACCTTTGCATGACCTCTCAGAGACTTAGGATAGTATGAGAAGAATGTATGATCAAGAAGTTCATTTCTTAGGTCCATCTTGCTATTGTCCGGGAGTAGTTGTATTTCTTTAAAGTATTGCTTTGAAGTATAAAATATGAACAACTTTTAAAAGTAGAGATCCTACTTTATTGGATATTAGAACAAAACAAATCTAAATAGGAGAAATGCTTGTGATGATTCATATATAGTCGACTCCAACTAACTTTTGATGGAGTCTTATGAGTCAAACAAGTTAGTCAATTATGGAAACTGAAAAGACAGCTTTCTTGCACATAATAAAGCTCAACTGCTAAACAAAATACCAATTACTTAGCCGTTAAAATTTCCTTTTTAATATTTATTAGACATAACTATAAAACATAACACCAACTACTCTTCTCAACTGCAATTTTGATTTAGGGGTTGACAGGGCTTTTTTTTTTTTTGCACAACTTTTGTCTTGCTTTTATCTTTATTCTTTTAATCGTTATAATCTCTCTTTCAGAGTCCTTAGATTTGGAAATATGAGAATTATTGAAAACTCAATTAGAAAAAATTAATTTTCCTTTTTAATTGCTTAGCTAAGACTTTATTCAGACATATAATCATGAAAGTCCTTGGCCCACAGAAAAGCTTCATTCGAGCGATGAAAAGATGATCGCTCTTCTTGAAACATTATGTATGTGTCAAGCATGCATTGTATACATACATATAGTGATATAATCTCTATGGAATTCTTTTGCATAATTTTTATGTATACATTATATTATTATATACTTTATTTCGATAACAATCTCTTCTCAACCCATTATATGCCTTGTACATAATGTATATTTAAATATAATCTCTTCATAATCTATATATAGTTTGAGTATATACACAAGAAAAGAAAGAAAATAGAAAAAAAATTAAACCAATGAACCAAAATGCATCTGAAAGCTCAAAATATTGAAACTCAAAGAAAATTGTTTCCAATAAACTTTCTAACTCAAGGGAAAATATGCCCAAAAAGAAGTGATGAGAGTATAATAAACAAGAAGTGATAATAAAACTATAAAACAATAGGTAATCTATGTATAAGGGATCAATAGATAGCAACATCAATTGAAGGACAAGTAAATACATGAGCAATACTACAATTGCTAATATGAATGGACAACAAGACAATGCAATGCTACATACTACTTTTCTATCTTAATTCATAATTTTGTCCCCTTCTATCTAAGACTATGTTCCAAGTAAGCTGAAGTCGCACCATATCTCGTCTAATGGGTTCTTCCCAGTACTTCTTTGACATATATTTACTGATTCTCGTACACACTATACTAACCTCTTGCAATTCCTTACTGGAGTATATGCACATCTCCTCTTTATATGTCCAAATCATCATAGTCTCGCTTTCTTTATCTTGGTTACAATGAAGACCACTCTTGGCTTTGATGTCATTATTCCTAATACTTCTAGTTTATCCGTACGTCCATCTCATCCTCCTAATATTTGCAACTTGCATTTTTTTTTGGACATATGAATACTTAATTAGACATAAAAGAACCCTCACAAACTAGTGAAACCTTTTGAATTTTTTTTTTCATTGAAATAAAACCAAATAATGAACAATATGTTTGGATCACACAAAATCAAATCCTTGCAAATTTTAAAGGGAAAAGAACACTTGTACCCCAAAAAGAAAAACTATTTACACGTAGCCGTCTTTTGCTTTCATTCTTTTTAATTTTAATTATCACGCATGCGTTTGACCCATTAGAGTATACATACACTCTGATAGTATCAAAGAGGGAGACACAAACACTACTAACTGCTATCATCAAAGTATAAATGTACTCTGATGGTATATATGAGGAAAAAGAAGTGATAAGTGAAAACACTACTTAGTATATATATTCTAATAGTATCACAGATGAAAAAGTAGTGATTTGGTGAAAACGCTAGTCATTTACTTTATATCATTAAAGTATATATACGCAAATGACACTAAGGAACATGTGGTGCTTTAGTGAAAAGACTACTCAATTGTTATTTGATAACATATAGTATAGAGATACCATTAGAATATATATACACACTCCAATAGTATCAAGGACGATAGAAGCATTGGTTCGCCAACAGAACAGATGGATAGATAGTTTGGATCATGAATCCAATCAGAATAGGTTTATTGGGCTGAGTCTAATTTGGATAAATACTTTCCCTAATGAGTACAATTTGAGTAGTTTCCCAATTCAAAATTGTGATTAAGATGTCAAGGATATCGAAATTTAAATATTGATTTTTAAGTTAAAATAATGAAAATAAGCAAAAAGTCAAAAACTTTAACATACAGTTATAAGCTATAAATTATAAATCTATCCAAATGTACTCTTAAAAACTTACGTAGGTATTAATAATGTAGAAATTAATCATGAGAAAATTTATATATTATTTTATACATATATTAGTTATGTCGGATTTTATTATTCATGTATTAGTTATTTTATTTTTATGTATTAGTTATTTCACCTTTTACCTTCATAAAATAATACATAAATTTCTTCAAAATTTATACACATATTAGTTATGTGATTTCTAAATTGCAAATCAAATACAATTAGTGACTTCCTAAGCAATTACCAAAACAATATATTATTTATATACTTACCCATATATGTTGTAACTAGGGGTGAACATGGTACGGTATGGTATGATATTTAAAAATTTGGTATGGTAATTTTGATTTTCGATATCTAAATATGTGATACCATTACCATACCAAATTAGCTTTGGTATTTTATGGTATGATTATTTGGTAACCAAAACTAATTTGACTTTGTATTAATATATTCATATATAAAGAAGTATAACTTTGAATAATATTAAAAACTTCTCAAATTAATCAATTAAGTAATCAAACACCATATGCATTTTCAAATTGTGAATAATGACTAATATAAAAACTAATTAATATTTTCAAATTTATTTTTCTCAAAATTTTCTTATGGTCGCCTTTTCCAAACTGCCCACCTCAATATATTGCCTGTATGTCCAAAAATACCCATCCCCTTGGATGAGTCTAATAAATCGGACGGTAGACAGTCATTTAACCGTTCTTATCAACCCGTATAAAAGCTCAAACCCTAAGCCCAGCCTCCTCCTCTTTCCTCTCCTGCCTATCTGCCCTGGTTTTCAGCAGTAGAGCATTCCCCTCGCACCCCAAACTAACACAAACAAAGCCACCAAATTTATCATGCCTGCACTTGTTGTAACCGATGAAACAATGGCCTCCGAAGTATCCAAAGAACACAAAAAGAAAATGAAGAAAACACCCAAAACTCCCACCGACACCCATGATCTTGAAACTAAAACTGATAAGAAAACCAAAGAAAAGAAGTCAAAAAAATCCAAGATTGATTCTGGGTCTGATTCAGAGGATGCTAAAAGGAGCAAGAAGAAAGATAAAAAGCGAAAAGCTTTCGACTTGGATGATGAGAAGAGTGATACGAGCTCTGAGATATGTGAGCCGGCAGACTTAAAGAAGAATAAAAAGGCTAAATTGGAGGAAGTGGTTGCTGAGAAGAAAGTGGAGGATCCTAATGCCTTGTCTAATTTTAGGATTTCAAAGCCTTTGAGAGAGGCTTTGAATTCCAAGGGAATAGAAGCACTTTTCCCTATTCAAGCTATGACTTTTGATGATATTCTTGATGGGTGTGATTTGGTTGGTCGAGCTCGTACTGGTCAGGTAATCAATTCAGCTCATGGTGCATATTTATGGTAGCAAGCTCTAGTTATGCTTACATTGGATGAGTTTAAATGGAGTAACCATCTTTTATAGAACTAACACTTTGTTTGGATGATTGTTACAAAAATTTTCATGTTATATAGTATTCTGTTGTATTCTAATTTATTGATGTATATATTTTTTGGATAGATTGTATGGACAAAGTTAATGGTAAAATATGATTTTTCTATAATAAGTAATGACAAAATGAGAAAAAAAGGCAACGGTGTGATTGTTACAATAAAATTTAAGTAACAATATGTTACAATATGAATTTATAATGCAATACACTACAATAGGTAACAACCATCCAAACAAGATGTTAGGCATTGTTGCTGTTCTATGGTCTGTATACTTTCCTGTATTTATGCATAATGCAGTTAGAGGATATTCAGTGTTTATACTTTCATGAGAGAATTGGATCTTCATATCTATTTAGCTTTACAGCTTGGGAGTATCTGTTTCCTATTATTTTTTATCCTATAACTACAAGAACTAGTAAATTTTTTTTGCTGAGCTTGGTTAATGACATATCACCATTACGTGCCATTGTTATAAGGTTTTGTTTCCCACATATATTTCCAACCAATGGATACACATAGTTCTTACCATGATGTCCATTTGGAAAAGACCTAGAGTCCCCTATATTGCTTGTAAGGTTCTTTGGTCTACTTGCTGCTAGAGATGGACAGATTTTCTTTGATGAGAAGCTTACTTTTGGATTGTGATAAAGGTTCTTTGGTTTCTTTACTGTCATATATACAGATTACCCTTTGAAGTGAAGTTTATGTGTGAATAATGAGCTGCCCGTTTCCTATTGTAATTTAGCCATATCAAGACTTTAAGCTTAACAGAAAGAGTGGAATATAGTCCTTGTGTTATGAATGTTAATGGTAAATTGACTTTCCTATTGCTTTTGCTGCTGCCAAAAATTTCATGATAACGTTTCTGACTATTTTATTTAAACTAGATTGTAAAGCGGATATGATTACTTCAGCTTGTGCTTTCATATTTGCAGGGTAAAACGTTGGCTTTTGTTTTGCCCATATTGGAGTCCCTAACAAATGGTCCTACTAAAGCATTGCGAAAAACAGGATATGGGAGGGCTCCTAGTGTTCTGGTGCTTTTACCTACTAGGGAATTGGCACTTCAGGTATATATTATCAGCCTTCTCTAGGTGGTTGTTTCACTAACTGTAAACCAGTGGGTTGCATTTCTCGCAAGTAGCATCTGGTTAATTTGTTAATTTCAGGTGTTCGCTGACTTTGATGTGTATGGCCGGGCTGTTGGGCTCACTTCATGCTGTTTGTATGGAAATTCTCCCATGGGGGCGCAACAGGTTCAACTAAAAAGAGGAGTTGATATTGTAGTGGGCACTCCTGGAAGAGTTAAGGTAGGGTTTGCTGACTTACAAGTTGACTTCGTTCACTTTTATGGAGTGAAAATGACTGCTTCAAAATTCTGCTGCAGGACCACATTGAAAGGGGAAATATCGATTTCAGCTCTTTAAAGTTCCGTGTTCTTGATGAAGTGGATGAAATGTTAAAAATTGGTTTTGTAGATGACGTCGAATTTATTTTAGGTATGCTATGAGTTAAAAGTCTCTTGCTACAGATTGTTCTGGTTTTACCCCTCCATATCTGTACTATGCTGTTACCAGATGTTAGGATGAAATTCTTTTGACAGCTGAAATTTGCCATTGCATTATTGTCTGTTGAGGGATGTTCTATTTTGTGGTTATTGACAATGTTACGCTTTTCTGTATGTTTTGTTTCTTTATTTATTCAAAGGCAAGGTCGAAGATGCAAGCCTAGTTCAAACAGTTCTTTTCAGTGCCACTTTGCCAGACTGGGTGAAGCATGTATGTTAGTTTTACCTTTTGTTTTGGAATTCATAATAAAGTATCCTGTATCGGGAATATTTCATGCAATTTCTAGTTTAATATCAGTTCTATTGTTCTCTGCCTAAGGCTTGGTAAACAAGCCATCTTGAAGTTGAGGATTAGAGGGTGGGTGGGGATGTAGAACTGCTGTGCTCTGATCTTGCACTTTCTTCTCTCTTACTGGAACACAATTTTGGTACCAGATTGCTTCTAAGTTTCTGAAACCAGATAAGAAAACGGCTGATCTTGTTGGTAATGAGAAAATGAAGGCCAGTAAAAATGTGAGGCATATTATTATTCCATGCTCTAGCTCTGCAAGACCTCAGCTGATTCCTGATATCATTAGGTGCTACAGCAGGTTGGTTGCTTCTCATTTCTATTGTCTTCCATTTAAAGTATGACAATGAACATCTGAAATGATTATAAATCTTTTTGTTCCATGAAATATTAGTGGAGGGCGCACAATTATTTTTACTGAGACTAGGGCACTAGCTTCAGAGCTAGCTGGCTTATTGCCTGGAGCAAGTGCTTTGCATGGGGAGATACAGCAGAACCAGCGTGAGGTAGATTTTTTTTGAAATACATGCTTTATTTTATTGTGCTCTCCTCATCTCCCACCATCTTCTTTTCGGGTCACAAATTGAAAATTATGGTGAGTTTCGTCTCATAGTAACAAATGACAACCCTTTATATGATTTTCACATGTTCTCAGGCTACACTTAAAGGATTCAGATCAGGCAAATTCATGACATTAGTGGCCACAAATGTAGCAGCCCGTGGATTGGATATTGACGATGTTCAGTTAATAATCCAGGTTTTTTACCGCATTCATATTCCATGCTTGATTCTTGAACTTTATTGGTATTTGAGTGTTGATTGTTATGATATTTCTGTTTGTAAAGTGCGAAGCCACTAGTGATGTTGAAGCATACATTCATCGATCTGGAAGGACAGGACGGGCAGGTGAGTTGCTGATGTTGGAATTGCTTTCACTAGCTTACATAAATTAGGGAACATACCCTTTGGGGTGGCCCAGTGGTGTGGGTGTGGGACTTCCATGTTGGAGGTCTCAAGCTCGAAACCCCTTGCCAGCAAAAGCAAGGGGTTTGCCTTCTGGGTCAAGTTCGTCGCACTGAGCTTGCGTAATGCGGGTTACCTCTCTTGTGTGTTTTGCGTGCTATTGCATAGGAGCAGGATTTTTACCCTGTGCGCACTAAGGGTAGTGACTGTAGGTTTCCCTCGTCATTAAAAAAAATAAAAATTAGGGAACATTCTTACTAACTTTATTTTTCTGTCACATTCCAGGAAAGACCGGTGTTGCTGTAATGCTGTATGATCCAAGGAAGTCCAACATTTCTAGAATTGAAAGAGAATCTGGTGTGAAGTTTGAGCATTTATCTGCTCCTCAGCCAGCTGATGTTGCTAAGGCGGCTGGGAAAGAAGCTGCTGATATAATTGCAGATATTTCTGATAGGTATGGTCTTTATTTATGCCTGGTTAATTTCAAATGTATCATTTCATTAATTTTCATTTCAACTCCCTGTAGTGTCATACCTGCATTTAAGGCTGCTGCGGAGGAGCTTCTGAATACCTCTGACCTATCACCAGCAGAGTTGCTTGCGAAAGCTCTGGCCAAGGCTGCTGTATGTTTCTGCTATCTTTATTCAGTCTCTGGGTGGCAAACCTGATCTTACTGTTGACTAACTTGTGTCTTGCTTTCCAGGGCTATTCTGAGATCAAGACTCGGTCACTTCTTACTTCTATGGAGAACTGTGTTACTCTGCTTCTTGAGTGTGGGAGACCCATCTTCTCACCTTCGTGAGTATTTAAAATTTGAAATATGTTGGTTCTCGACTTGCTACTAGTTTGCAAGTAGGAATTGTGCACTTCAATGCGTCAAATTGTGGGTGTGTTTGGTATTGAAGGAAAATGTTTTTCAGGAAAATAAGTGGGTGGTCTCATACTAATTTTCTTGTGTTCGCTAAGCAAAAAATATTATCCTAAAAAACTTTTGTATATAATCTAGGACAATATTATGAGTGTAGGATGCGGGGGGTGATTTGCATGGGTTATGAGGTGGGCTGAAGATGAGGTGTATTTGAAGATGGGGAGGAAACAGTCAATATGGAATATCACTTGTGGAAGTTGTTTTTCCTTCTTCCACTACGGAAGTGATTTTCCTTAATTTTAAGGATTCCCAAAACTTTTGACCAACCAAACATGGAAAAATTGAAAAATATTTTCCTCCATGCCAAACTCATCTGTGGTTGTTGCTGAGTGACCTTTTTTTAAATCATTTTAGTCTAAGCATATCCACAAGTAAATTCAAAACACATCTTTTTAACATGCAAGCAAGGATGTAGGCGGGACCGTGAATGTTCATAGTTCCACATCACTGTTTCTACCCATTTATATAAAATTAACTACAAAATGAATTTGATAAAGGAATTTCGCCAAATGGATTCATGAACAAGTAAGTTTCTCATAGTCTGCAATTGGTAGTAATGAATTATGTTTACTGGTTTACTGCATCTTGTATCAGAGATTTCATTGTGCTAAGCAGTGCTCTTAATTTACGTCAAACTGACCTAAATTTGTTTCAAGACATGATGATGAAGCTGAATGCAATAGCAGAGCCTTACAATCTGTTGTCATGTTTAGTCCAATGATTCTGATTTTTTAAAAACTCTCATCATTTGCAGCTTTGTCTATAGTGTCCTGAGGAGGTTCCTGCCTGAGGAGAAGGTTGAATCAATCAATGGTCTTACTTTGACAGCCGATGGAAAGGGAGCAGTTTTTGATGTATCTGCTGAGCACTTGGATGAATTTCTTGCAGGTACATTTCTCCATTTTTCTGCAGTCGTTATATGATTTGTTCTTACGTTAATTTCATTCATTAGAGTTATTTTATATTCATCATCTTTTTTGTTCATGTTTCTGTTTCCACAGTATTAGCTCTGCCTAGTTGCTATATTTGATTTTATAACTGTTGTAGCTTTTCTAATCTCTTCTTCCATATCTGTCTTTTCTTTTCCGATGGGATTTTCAGGCCAAAAAACTGCACATGGGGTTAGATTAGAGGTAGTGGAAGCACTGCCTCCTTTGCAAGAAAGAGAGAAGCCAAGAGGTGGAAGATTTGGAAATGGTGGCCGTGGTGGCTTCAATAACAGAAGAGGTGGAGGTGGCTTTTCTGGAGGAAGAGGGGGAAGAGGTAATGGCAACTTTGGTCGAAGATGGTAAGGAATGGTGACACTATTTGTTTGACAGCTGACAATACAAGAGTTTGTCTATAGCTGCTTTCAAAATTTTGGTATAGCGAAGAAAATGTATCAGACTTCAGTAAGGTTTCTTCTGTATTAATTATTAATTTATATAGGTTTCTCCTCCCTTGTATCCTCCATTCTGCTTTTTGCTTGTTGGCTTTCTTGTAGGGAAAAGAATTATAGTTTTCTGGGTTCTACGATATGTTTGGTCAGACACTTTTAAGTTATTATTTGTTCTTTATGATACTGTGACTGCAGACGCTTCGGGTGGATGGTAAGAAATCTGAATGTTTGATTCTATCACCAGTCTGATTTTCTTGCACTAGAGCCAAGGTCCCTCCGCCCCCTCCGGGTCCGGAAAAAAGAATCACAGAAGAAAAGAAGGGGGAAAACTGAGAATGGACGTGAATCAACTTGATCTATCTAATTATATTGAAAACATGTATGGTTGGCTATATGAACTCACTTTGTTGGCGACGTTGCAATTTCCCACCTTGCTATTCCCTTCCCCTTTTCCCTTGTACCCCCAACATTTTTCTTCTTTCTAATAGTTTTGTTTGTGACGTCTGAACAATTCCTATAGGTTCTTTGGGCAATAATGGACTCATCTACTCGGGTAGAAATACAGATTCTTAGGACTGATTTCAAATTTCATGGCTATATATGGAGTCACAATAGATACACTAGTACTTAGATCTAGTAATGCATAGACATTATGAGTAAAGACTTATTGCATACTAGTGACAACATTTGGCAAGTTAAATTGATCCTGATGGCCGGCCATAGCATACAAATAATTTTTACCCCGTCTGTACCTGAAGTGGCATCCCTGTGAGCCACTTTACCTACTTGAGTTGATGATGATCATTGGGCCTGTTTCCCTTGTAGTTTTGTCTAGGCACTCAAAAACTATTTCTAAACCTCAAGAAAATCATTTGGCATAGTTATATTACGAGGAAGATTAAACAATATGGAATGGATTAGAATTAGGTACAACATTTATAACACTGCTAAAGACTTTAATAAAAGAAAATCCTAGATGTGTGAAGACAATTTGAAAAAGGTGAATTGTGATGCTATTTAACCAGTCCATGAAGCTTCTAGGTACCAACTCTGAAACAAATACCATAATAGGCTCATGACAACGTCAACCGAAATGAATGATAACTAGAGAAATAAAGACATAAAGCGTCTCGAACTACAAAGAGACCTTACCAATATTTAAGTAGAAAAATTAGATCTTCAACGCTTCACCTATTGAGGATCTCTATTATGTATGTCTGCATCATAAAAGGATGCAAATTGAATGAAATCAGTACGTGAAATATATGAGTAAGTAAAATAGCTAAAAGAAACTTAGAATAAGATGTTCAACTAAAAAATAACTCAATAATGTAAATGAAATATCAGGTTTAATGCATAATTAAATGTAACCCAATAAATGAAAATAACATACTTAATTTAAGGAGCTTCTCTAATCGACAACCATCACTATGAGCTTCGTGATGATATAACGTCTTGTCGATATTGCGAAAATCATCCAATATCTTACTAGAGTAAGAGATGAACTTAACTCATAGGTCCATCTCATAGGCCTTCTCAGAGGCAATTGAGGAGCCAAACATGCTTGGTACAGTCTGATCCTATGCTGACTATGTAATTTATGGGGATAGAGTTGTTATTACTCTTACGTCAGTGATCAATACTACTCTGAAAATATCATTTATATGCTCATAACTTTAGGGATATAATTACTCAATTAGCTCACATTAATACTTTGAAACTCAATTCAGTTTTAACATTCTCTACTTTTCATGTCTTTTTAAAACTACAATCTCATTCAGTGAAAGTGGATGAAATATCTTTGTACTTCTCCACTCAATTTTCAAGATAGTAATTTAAGGTATACAATATATGTTGCAAATCATGGTGTACTGTATTCTTACTCAACTCAAACTTCAACTTGGAAATCTTCATGAATCATTTAGTGTTGTAGTTGAACTTAAAGTTTTTCAGTTTTATAACTCAATCAACTGTCTCGGATATCACAATTTACTTTAAAGAAAATAACTTATGCATGAAATTCATGAAAATTTATTCAAGACAAAGAAAGAAACTTTAATCTCATATCATGCTTTAACGTGGTGAATTATAGAAATCAAGGATTTCTAGAATGAGATTAATTCATCTTTTTGGGAGACTTACATACCTGTAGCATGAAAATTCATGAAAAATTTGAAAAAATGAAATTCAACACTAGCCTTATCCTTAATCTCTATTCTTACAATAAATTACATGTTTCTGAGAAGGATCGTACTTAGAGTACTGATATTGGGGCAAAAATAGCCTCACAATAATGGAGTTTTTAACTCGGAAGGATGAAAAAAAGATGGGAATGCCCTTACTTAAAATTGAAAATCAGGTACTGTGATGGAGCAAATCCACGATGCGAACTTATTCTATTTTAGTTCTTTTGTTTACAAAAAATTTCCAAGGTAAAAATTGAACTAAGTTGCGGACCTGCGCGTACTCTTCTGGTTAAACAACTTTACTACAAAAATTATCATTCGAATTCCTTAGCAAAAATTTCAGCTAAGTCATTTTTATAATATTTTTTTAACCCATTTCTGTCCCTTTACCTCGTGTGTTGCCGTGTGAAGCATCTTTGCAAAAATAACGATGATTTGAATGGTTACATAAGGATAAAATAATTATTAAATATTACAAAGTTACTCTTTGAAGTGTATATTCTTTTGTGAAACTGACTAATAATGAAAGAATGTTATGGAGTATTAAATATTTTCTCCAGTCCTACTTTTGAGGCGTAACAACAACAACAACATACCCCAGTGCCTCAAAAGGCTCCCGCTCATTGCGGGGTGAGGGGAGGTCGGATGTACGC
>JAABOM020000096.1:7390941-7418762 GCA_011800125.2 Solanum clarkiae
ATGTTGTGTGATATGATTAAGTATGTATGGTATATTTGTTGGGCGGTTCTACCGCAGCGGTGACCTTGTCGGCCCGCATGTATGTGTATATATATATATGGTTATGTATTGTATGCTGGGTTGCTGTCTGCAGGTGGTTAGTCAGTAAAACAGAAGAAACTCTACCAAAATTTCTGTAGATTTCTTGGCTAGTAGGGTTGGATATTAGAATTTGGGTTTGTCTGGGTGCCCAATCAGCACTAGTCACGGCCCCTGGGTGGGGTCGTGACGCTAAGCAAGCATTAAAATTTTTTAAATATGGACCAACATGGTTCCTCCCACACTTTTTGCACTTAGGATGGGTCATCCCACCATTGCCACCCTGGAATCTTGGGTTAGACATCCTATTATTAGCAATCCTTTTGCTAGGAGCATTGGAGAACCCTTAGCGTTGGAATTTGTGACCTTGTGAAAACTGGCTACCCTTAGAACCTTGGAAACTACCTTAAAATTGAGCCCTCTTAGACTCCCTACTTCTCCTCTTTCTAAGCTTTTCCCCCTCAACTTGTTCGGCATATGTCATAAGCCGAGACAAATCCATATCACTTATTAACATGGCAGTACGACACTCTTCGTTAACCAAGTCGGACACTCCCAACACAAATTTGTTCATTCTAGTTCTAGGGTTGGCAACCAAATGTGGAGCATTTGGAAAGCTTGTTGAACTTGAGGGCATATTCCCTCGCACTCATGGAACCTTGCTTGAGCTTCATAAACTCCATCATCTTAGCCTCTCTTAACTCAATAGGGAAGAATCGGTTGAGGAAGGCGGCTTTGAACTCCTTCTAAGGAATAGCATTATCATCTCTCCTCTCCAATTTCTATTGAGTAAAATCAAATTTGGGCCACACCCTTAAGTTGGTAGGCCGCTAATTCTGCTTTCTCCTCCGAATTGACCCTCATGATAGATAACACCTTATATACCTCATCGATGAACTCCTAGGGTCCTCCTCCACCTTGGACCCATGAAACTTCGGAGGATTCATCCTTGTGAAATCCCTCACCCTTTAGGCCGTAGTAGGGGACTTGGGCCCCTTGGTTCATTTGGTTGGTCATAGCATGGGCCAACATTGTGATGATATCCCAGAACTCATCTTGGACTACCTCTCCATATTGAGGATCTTGAGGAGCGGGAAGGGCCGGTTGCTCATCGAGTGTATGGCTCTCCTTTGTCTTCCTCTTGGTAGCGGCATGATCTAGAAGAGCAAAGAGCACTCATTAGGGGGAAATCCTTATCTTTACATCTAAAGCACGATATAGATCATGAAGAAGTGAAATATTTCCTAAAACGCCTCATAGCCTCTCATTCATAGTTGTGGCGCGCTTCACAACCATGAATAAGCCTCTGATTGATGTGGTGTGTCGAATCTTCGAGGACCATTAATAACTTACTCTCTGATATCAAGCTTGTCACGACCCAAGCCTAGGGCCTAGATATGACACGACTAATAAGAAGTCCGAAGATAACTCAAACAAGCCTCTTGATTGTAACACGCACACATTCTTGGTTGCGGAAGTAAAATAACATTAATAAGAGTCAAGTATAAAAAAAGGGAAGTGGAACTAAGTAAAATCTTTCATAAAAATAGAAACATAAGAAAAGTCAAGCTTGAAGGCATATACAGACTTAGTATCCAACAATACTTATAACTTAGAATAGAGTGGGGGCCAAGACACTTCCCGAGCTCAACCTCATGATAACAAGTGTTCAATATAAAAGAAATCCCAACATGAGTAAAGTAGATATTGTCCTTGCAATTGAGGACTCACCAAAACTTTCTCCAAATATCCGTACTAGCCATATGGAGGAAGATGTTCAAAAGGAACTCCGGTCCCTAAATGATAATATCATGTAGGCATAGAGTATGTGTTAGTACGTTTGAATGTCCTAAGTATGCAGGGTGCGAAGCAACAAAGACATAAGCCAATATTTTCAAAATGCATAATCATAATCAATGGATATATAATCTCAATATGACATGCGAGGTCAATGCTTGTAATAAAACATGGTTGTAAGACATTTCATTTGTATAATATATAATACATATGTGAGAAGAGACCTCAACTGACATAGACCAAGTAGCTACAACTTGGACTCCAAGGCATGACATCCCCTCAGTACAGGTGACCGGTCATGACATCCCCCGGCGAAGTGCGGTCTACTTGCCAAGGTAAATCAAACATGATAACATGAACTAAATGGATCCACTAGTATAGCAGGGGCATAATATATAATCCTCTGGTGGCACATAGTTTAGAGACAAAGACTTTATATAAGAACCCATTGAGTCGAGCCTCCATCTTAAGCCTCAATCGGTGCTAAGTAAAATCTCACAGAATACTTAAAATAATCATACTTAAATCATAACATGAATAACTTGTAAGAGATATGATAACATAACTTAAGTAGCTCATAAACATGCTTGACCTCTAGTATTGAGCCTAACTTGAACATGAGAGTAGATAATAATCATACATTATCCCTTACTTTAACATGAATGACTAACAAGAGGTAAAAATCTTGAAATAGGGCTTAACTTGATACTTGTAAAATCATAGATACTTTTCATGAACTCAATACATCCTTGAAAGCCCTTAATCATCATGAAGTCACTTTACTTGTAAGTCATGTAATAGGTTATCAACACTTAAGAATTCTTGTCATGTAATTTTATCAAACACATGGTGGGTTCATGATACTTGTTTGAAATCATGCAACTCAAGAGTAAATCAAAAAGGGTAAACTCAATAAAAATCAACCTTACCAATGTTGTAGTAAAACTCTCATTTAGAGTATCTTGAAATCCATCACAAAAGCTCATAATAGTTTATAGTTTCATAACTCAAATCATGCATAGTCTCAATAGACAAAATCAATTCATGGAATAAGCTTGAAATAAATATTCATGCATAATCAATTAATACTTCATAAAACTCCAACTTAATTTATGTTCGTATTTCATAATAAAAGATACTCATCAGTAATGCAACTTGAAATCATGCAATTTTCATAAAAAAAAAGAAGGTTGGACTCCATGGGTGAAAGGACCCATGGATGAAGACCCACATACCTTAAGCCTTGGATTTTCTCGAAATAAACTTGAATGGGACTTGAAGCTTGAGATTTGAGTTCCAAAATTGAGCTGGAAATCATTGAATTTGAATAAGAGATTTGATGAAGTCTTGGAAATGTTTTAGAGAGGGTTTTTATGAGTTGTAGAGTTGAAAAATGGCTAAGTATGAAAGATTTCACATTCAAATGGGCATGTGGCTATTACCCCAATGCCCTTGGAAAAAATAAGAAAACTGGGGAAAATATTACACTGGTCTGTGTCCCAGGCATGACGCGGACCAGATGCAAATCACAAAATACACTAGTACATGCCCCAGGCGTGTCGCGACCTGGGCACTGATAGACACCGGATATAGAAAAATTAGCGAAAATTATTTTTCACTATGGGTCTTCTAAAATTTGTGTTATACCTATTTCCTTCTCAATTTTTCCCCTGATTAAGAATATGAAGTCGGATTTTCGAAATCACACAGATTTTGAGATATATGAAAATTACAATTATGGAGCATTTTAAAGCATATGAGAGGTATTTCATGGGCCCCATGGATGGTAGCAATACAGATCGTAACTGAACTCTAATACCCAACTTTGTCATAAGTGGCAGAGTACTAAATAAGAAAGGATATAGAGCCTGAATCTCTCACTGCGGATGAACTCTTCCAAAAGATCTAATAAGTTCCAATAACCTAATCAAGTCATCTCTGAAGCATAGTGAATCTCAACGAACGATCAGAAATTTCTTCATAGAGTAAAGTGGGGACATAGAGGGTAGTAGGGCCTCAGGTCAAGTCATTGCCTATCTAAGGCTCAAATATGTCAGACTCAAGTCTTCTGTATTAGTCTACCAGTGCTGAATGACATGGGTCTATAACATTACTAGTCTAAGCCTAGACTAAGGCCTGATACAAGTATCAAATAACCATAATCTCAGTATAAGGTAACCGCACCAGGCATAGATGATCTGAACGTAACCAAACTAGTACTTGCCAGCCACAATATTAAATAGAACAAGAATTCTAGCAAGTAAGGTATATGAACTAACTCGTTATCCATTATTCAAGCTATTTTGTTTCATCAATATTAACACACTCAAACTCAGTCTAAAGGAAGGAAAGTCGTAGCTATAATACAAAACAGCGTTGATATGCCATCTAGGTAGATCATAAAAAGTGAGGTCATCTCGAATTTCCTCTCATAGTATTAAAATCTAAATAAGGTATATCACACAACAGTAAGCCTCGCCCTAATACCATAATCTCCAACCCAGAATAGAGTAGAAAAAGATAAATCCATGGCTACAATGAGCCTTTAAGGTCTAGGTACTGGCTCAACCTAATCTAAGGTTGCCCACATGATTCCTAAATAGGAGAAAACACTGCATACTGAGGATAACACTACTACAAGACCAATCTAGGGTCTCTAAGGGCCTATCCTAGTCCAAGCTCGATTGACAATCACAAGAAATAAGAAAGAGAAGGATGAAAAGAGATACTAGGAAAATACAATCCCAATTATCATGAAGTGTATACTAAATATCATCCAAAAGTGCTTAGTCAAAATGGGAACCATTGCCTAACAAGAAGCCGACCACACGAGCTCCAAATCAACTCCACAATGACTTTACGTGCCCGAATCTCCTTCAATTTCCATCACGCTAAAATGAGCATTTTGATATCAAGAATATAATTTTAGGAGTCAGACCATATATCGAGTCAAAAATGAGATTGTGGGACCCGTGAAAAAAATTTCGAAATCAACTTCACAAAAAGGATACAAACATAGTAGAAGACTTGTACCTCAAAATAGGGCACGATTCAAGGTTTGGAATGAAAGAATTCGAGTCACGTGATAAAAGTTAATTAAAGAAAAATTTGGAGAAAGGAAAAGCAGTTATAATAGAAAAATTACCTTCAACAAAGCCCCAAACACACATTCCAACCACATTACCATGTTACAACGAAAACCTCCCATAATTTAGAATCTTAAATTAAAAAAAATCAGACTTATATCGACCATGAAATCATCCCCCAAAGTTTTCTCAAAAATTCAATCCGAAATGGCATATGTCAGTAGCTAAATTAGTAAATTTACCTCAAACGAGGCTTCCAAATCATTTTCTAGCTTACTCAAGCATTCCTTACAAAACACCCTTTAAGCCAGACCTTTGAATCACTCAATTCGGTCTTGTAATGGCTAAGAAATTATCTCCCATACTTTCCACCCTGAGTTGACTATGACTTGAACAAGTAATATATAAACTACTAAAAAGTCTTCTGTGATTGCAGTGAATAGTATCACCGCAATCATGGAGTACAAATGTGGTCACCTCTATGAACGATAGAGCCCTTGAAAGAATGCGGGGCACAGAGGTCCCAGACCTTAACGGTTGCGAAAGCTTCTCTGAGAATGGGGAGCATTGAAGGGCTAACCTTCATGAACGTGGCCCAGAAGCCTGCAATCGTAAAGCATTGAAGCTCAAGCCACCAAAAACATGACATATATCCAATAATTGCAGATCACAAAGGTGGTTGCACAATATATCATCTAAAATGCTAATATTTACCAAGTTTAAAATTTTTGACAAGGTACTCGAGATTTGTTTGAAATCCTGTGCATGATACGAACTATGCTATCCTACTAAATTCGATGTTCCAAACTCAATGCAGTCAAAATTTCCATGCGAAGTTGTTACGACTAAATGTGGGTCCTACTCCCAAGGCTATTTTCAACCAAATTCCATCGAACGACTCAAAATGAGTTCGAAAGCCGAATGAAAGGTCATTCTACACCAAACTCAAAATTTTGAAGCTAAACGCACTGCTAGAATTTTCATCTAAGCATATTTTTCAAGAATATTGAACAAAGTCAACTCTGGCCAAATTTCAACTATCAAAATGCTAAATAGCCTAAACTCGCATCAAAAGCCTTGGTGCTCGAGCCGACCGTAGTTCTACCCTAATTTGACTATTCCGGAGTTGATTGAACTATTAGAATTCTGTTCTGAAGCCATCTTTTTTGGAGTTTTGAATGAAGTTATCCATTCAAATTCAGAAGATTTGAAATACAAATACTAGCATAAAATCTAATTAAATAACCAGGTATCCAAAATATTAGTCCAGCAGTTCATAAATGACCTGGGGTCGCTACACGAAAGCTCTAAACGTTAAAAGGAATGAGGAGTAGTGAAAATGACTTAGAGGGTCATTACAACATCCACTACTAAAAAGGACTTTCATCTGCGAAAGTCATGGACAATCGCAATCTCAAGCACGAAAGGACACTGATACTGGGCCCATATTCTCCGTTAGACATGCTAGCACCCCCATAGAGAGAACAATACCAGGACTAACTGAACCAAAAATATATGAAATCACCAGAACCACCCGAAAAATTAAAAATCATGCTGAAACTACTAGATAAGAAATACAGAACACCAGAAGGAACTAAGACAACCTTACTATCTAAATTATCTATCTTAACTCAAAAATCTATCATCTATGTCTATTAGAAGCATCATGTCGATCCTTATTTGTCCTAAACAATTCCAATGCAATATGAAACCCATCTATCAAATATCACAACATCAGCTTTGGAAGAATCATACACAACATCTAAAGTATCTGATAGCCACAACGACCGAGACAAGGAATTTGACTAGAGGAAAAACCTCAAGCCATGCTGCTTCCCAAAAATACTTACTCAGACTGACACAATACTTCTTGACTAACCACTCCACTTCTGAAGTTAGTTACCCCCCTAATGACTAGGTTGTACCAAGCCTGATGCACCCCCAAGCCACCTAGAGAATTCCAAAAAACAGATACTATAGGCCTATAAGCTACTCTTCTACTAGAAACTAAGCCCAAATATTTAAATCCCAAATCCACTAAGTAGTTGACAAGCAAACACAACCAACAGACAACCACGAACCTGGAACAACCACAGGACATTACCAGTCGGTCTTTAACTTACTATCCATGACAGTGAAAGCTACTAACATCAACACAGAGGGCTAGCTACCATACTAACAAGGAATAAGAAAGGAACCACACTCCCGAATTCTCAGCAAACCATAACCTACTCACTAAATGTTTGAAACAAAAGAACTTAGAAACTTGAACGAATGAGGCATCCTATACTACAGTCGAGGAAATAACCATAGCAAGGAAGAAAGTAATCAATCAAGGCTCTCAAATCTACTAATGCAACCTATCACCACTAGTTCTAAACCTCAAAATTGAGGGAATAACATGAAGTTACGGTCAATTTTGAGCTAACTAGATCCAACTACCCTACTAAAGGCCACACTTACCAACACACACCCTTCTCTTGGTAACAACCTCATACTAGCAAACAGCAATAACAAGTATAACCTTCTATAGCAAACACAATCGGAAAGTCAAAATGAACACCCAACCAAGGCAGGCGAATTAAACACTACTACAAGTGCTATCTTACTACTATAGCAAATATGAATCCAATATCAGGACGATACACTACTAAAAGAAATAAACTTACAATACCAAAATACACACAAGTCCATCTAAAACTAAAACAACAGTCATATAGTGAGTCTAAAAAGTCAAGTAAGCACTGATGGGTATGGAAACCCCAATACTACATATTACAAACAAAGAAGGATCTAGAAAAGAATTTACACAATCATGTTTGGTACTTGGAGCCTCACTCTCTGTAGGGCCTATAAAAGCATAGAAGGAATCATAACCAACCTCAGTCTGAATACCATAAATATCTCTAAAAAAACCTCTAAATACCATCTCTGATCGATGCAACATGAACCCATAAGGCTAGTCTGGCTGAGCAAACTATCTAACTATTGTACGTTGGAGACAGTCTCTAGATCGATAGCCCATCTCCCTACATATGCAATAAGTCCTATTAACTCTTGCCTGATCCTTGTCTGGGGCACGCTCAGGACAAATGATTACGTCCATCGTAGTCATAATTGTCACGCCCAAAGTCCCATTAAGGCGAACTGGCACTTGCTGCCAACAAGGCTTGGGAGAACCAACATATAAGCATGCACTTTCTCTGAACATTGTGGGGAATTTCTGTATTCAACATGCTTTCAGGAAAGCAAACAGTAATAACAATCCAAAAGGAAATACATATGACTAGGCCTTTGGAGCCACGATGTCTAAAGTACGAGACATAACCATACTTTACTTTACATAGTCTATAAAGCCTCTAAATAAGAAAAAGTATCTGATAAGGGTCAAGACAGGCCCCGCCTCATGACTAACTATACAATACAAAAATATAAGCTCTAGAAACACAAAGCCCCAAAGCAACTTGAAGCTCAGTATCAGCAGCTAGATGTCCTATACTCCTACTAGGGAGATCTACTAACTCCTGTACCTGCAACATGAAATGCAGGTCCCTTATAAGGGACATCAGTACGAGATAATATACTGAATATATAAGGCAAGAAGTACTGCATGTGAAGTAAGAACTCAAATGAAATCGTATACTGGTGTAAAGATAAGAGACCACCTCTAGTCATATTGTAGAATCATATACTTTATGTCCTTTTTATTACTTTATCTTTCTTTACTGTATAATCTGAGCACAAATATAATACAAATGACTAGCTGATAAGTGGTAAATCAATTTCAGGATCGACCCATGCTAGTCTTTACTTTCATCCCTGGGATACCCCTCGTACTATGAGATCGACCCATGCTAGGTGATTCTTCCACCCTTGGGATACCACCCATCAATAAGCAACATACGTTATCTTTTATTTACTTTTGAGATGATTCTTTTAGTGGTCATAATATTTGAGTTGTAGGACCATAGATATAGTATATGACATATAAATAATCATAAAATACAATACCACAATGAAAAGAGTAGGTTACATAAATAATGAAATACGTCGGAGATAAAACAACATATGAACTTTGTTTGGCAAAAAGAACTTATGTAACTTGGTATCCAAGTATGTATGCAGATAACTATGTACGGAAGCATATGAACATGTTAAAGAGTGGAGACATGATTATTAGTTATATCGGAGTTGGTAAGTGTCTCTATGTGCCAAGGAGGAATCTAGATTTCATGCCAAGTAATACGACATCGGGTAGCCTTACATATACGACCTCGTTATTACCTTGAAGTAACCTCCTTTCCCCCCAAGTACTTATCTACAATATAGTAGGTGACAAAACTAGTATTAGCAGCTAATATATACGTCTTGGCAATCTAATCTCATAAAAAGTAACGCACGGACAGCAAACGTGTAATTATCAACCCAAGAATATTCTTTCGACCTTTCCACCTCTAATCGTATTTCCTAATACACATTCTTATATACATATCATGTCCAGCTTGTCTTAGCTCCATAACAACCTTACAACAACTCACAAAGCACAACATATAACAATTCTATACAACATACAAGTAGGCAACATAACATTACGTCCCTTCGCTACATTTCAACGTCAACAATCCCAAACCTGTTCCAACTTCAACCAAACTGTTCCCACCGTATTGTTCCCACTATATTTACACATAAAAGCAGTTCAAAAATAGTCCCAAATTAGATGGAGGACATGAAACAACAATCTTCAACCATCAGCCCACAAGTTCCTATTAAAAGTACAATTAAAGTATCATACAAGAACTCGTTTTCAAGGAGACCTCATGCTATCCATCTAAGAAAGAGTGAATGGCCCCCAAAAAGGAGCGTTAGAGATTATTCAAGTCAAGGAACACAATACAATGTCATGAACATGAGTTTCTTATGAATGCCCCTATAGCCACCCGAAGATAGGATACGAATATCTATGCATTGATTCACAGAACTCTACCAGGCATTGCTCTCATACTGATGATGCTGGTCAATCTAAGGCTCTGATACTAACTTTTCATGACTCAATTTTCGTGATGGCACCTATCCAACTCATTGGAAGGTAAGCCAATCCCATAGACCAGAACCATTGACAATAGGCTATCCAATGGAAGACAATCCTAATAAGTAAAAGTTGTCACAATAAAAATAATGTATACAAATAGCAAAGAAAATAATATACCAAACCTACCCCAAGACTTGGCATAAGTCAGTATTCTAGTTTCTACTACACAAAATAGAGTACAAGCTTCTCTAAATACAAATAATAAATGTAATAATAATGCGGACCATCTCTGAATACAGAATAAATGTAAGTTCAAACACAAAGTGATGGAAACCGGTAACTAGATGCCAAGAGCTCACCCAAATCTTTGAAATCCTCAGCCTGCTCCACACGAAAGGAAATCAACAATAACTCGCACTATGATTTGCAGGGGCAAAAGTGTAGTATGAGTACCAAAAACTAGTACTTAGCAGGCATAGACCGACTGATCTCCACAGATAAAGCAAGTATAAATAACATAAAAAATTAAGCAGGTATATAGCACAAGTAATGGAATAATAGCCTAGATAACACCTAATCAGTTATACAAGATGAAGAAGAGGAGAGAAGGAGCGTATCTTGAAGAATCAGGTCTACCATCTGCTAGTATGAAGAAAAAGCTAAAGAATCTATTCACCAAGCGAACAAGTAACTGAAACACCAAGGATCTAAGAACTAAGGGACTAATCTAACCCAGCCTAAAAGGATACATACTCAACCAATGAAGGAATCAACTTCCACATAACAAAATAACACATTACAAGGATAAGAACAAGGACAGTACAGGTGGGTACATGGGTGTAAGAAGCTATCTAACCTAAACTTACATGCCCACTAAGCTTCCACAAGCCCAGTTGGTACACCCGCACACCAGGTAACTAAATACACATAAACTGAAGCTCTATTATATCAAGTGCACCAAATACCAGTATGCCTGAACCCTAAAGGAAGAAGGGAGAGCAGAGAGCTCGAACCATTAATCGTGGACGTGGGACTCATGGATGGCAGAAATAAAACCCACAACTAAACTATGATAGTCAACTCCATCATAGGAAGTTGAGTAGTAAATAGCAATGGATACAGAGCATGAACCTTTAACTGCAAATGGTCTCTTCCAAAGGATCTAATACGGCCCAATGACCGAAACAAGTTATCTCTGAAGCCTAGTGAACCTGATCGAGCGATATGAAAAGTCTCAATAGAGTAAAGTAGGGACATAGAGGGTAGTAAGGCCTCAGATCAAATCACTTCCTATCTAAGGCTCAAATTTGTTAGACTCAAGTCTGCTATATTAGTCTACTAACCTTGAACGATGTGGGTCTATGGCATCACTAGTCTAAGCTTAGATTAACGCTCAATACAAACATCAAATAACCATAATCTCAGTAGAAGGCAACCATGTTACATATAGATGATCTAAACGTAACCAAACAATTACTACCATCCTTAGGCATCGACTATAATGAGAGTTCTAGCAAGTAAAGTATCTGAACCAACTCCCCAACCATTATTCATATGATTCAATCAATATTCACGCACTCAGACTCACTCTAAAGAAAGGGAAGCCATAGAGGTAATGCAAAAGAGTGTCAATGTCTCAGCTAGTCAAATTATAAAAGCTAAAATCATCCTGAATTGCCTCTCATAGTCTCAAAATCTAAACAAAGTACATCATATAACAGTAAGCCTCGCCCCAATATCATAATATTCAACCTAGAACAGAGTACAACAAGACAAATCCATGGCCACGATGGGCCTCTAGGTACATAAACAGTTCCTTTAATTGATTTGTAGTCTCCCTTTAGGCAAGAACTTAGATTAAAAAAGACTTACATATATACTATTCAATTATACTGAAGACGCAATTATATTAGCGAATTGAATCAAAATCGACAAAGATTGTAAACGATGAGAGCCGGTTTACTACACAGAACTATTCGACGTTGATGGTGAAAAAAAGCATGGCCTTGTCTTTTGATTTCTCGTCAGTGAAAGCCCAAGAATGACAAGGAACATTCACATTTCCAAGTGAACGTGAACGTCCAATTGTATTGCTTTAAAGCTAAAAAGTACTCCCTCACATCTCTTCTTTTTTTTTTTCTTTTCATATTTGCTCAAAATAATTGGTTCAAAATACTTATTAATTATTATCATAAAAAATAAAGATAAATTTTAATATATGTAAAAAAGAGAAATTAATGTGGTTAAAAGAATAGTAATATTAAATTAAGATAATTTTATCAAAGGCGTGTTGGAGATAATGGGTGCACTATTACAAAAAGATGGAGTTAAAATATAAATTTGATCGATTTGACCTTTAAATCTTTACTAAAACTGAACCATTTAATTTTTAAAATTATAGTCCAGAATTAATAATTTTCATGTCAAAAATATTGAGATCAGTTGATCTCATTATTTGTAAGTTATATCTTTCAATACCAATAGTTTTAACATATACATTTGATTTAATTATATAAAAATTTATAGCGCTAAATGTTCATACTTATATAAATTAAAATGCCAAAAGTTCTACCAATAACCACTTAGTCATGAGTTACCTAATTTTAGAAAAAGAAAATCAAGATGGATATAAGATTTAAATTTTTAATCCCACTTAGAGAAATGCAGAATCCAATTGAGCATGGATCAATATATCTATATTTCAATATTTTACAAATATAACATTACTATATATAATTTTAAAAAGAGAGCATATCTATTACATATATATATATAAGTGACAATAAGCAGGCATGTCTCGATCGACATGCCTGCTTCAGCTGCCTGCTTAAGCAGGCAATTGTTGAATAACATATTTGCTTAAGCAGACAGTTGTGGACAAGCAGACACGTCTCGGCCGACATGCCTGCTTCAGCTGTCTGCTTAAGCGGGCAGCTAAGCAGGCAGCTGCATCTTGACGTGTTTGTTTAAGCGGACAACTGCAACATATTTTTATTTGATCGTTTCTATTGATTATTTTCTCAATTGCTTCAAGTGTGATTTTACAACATTATTCCTAATAAATTATTTTTATTTTATATGGGCAACATAAATTAAATGACGTAAAATGTAGTATAACTTGCAAAAAGAAATTTATAAAATATATTTAAAAAATCTATTAATATCATATAAATTGAGATTAAAAGATAACAGATATTGGACCCGTACTAACACGGGGTCTAATAACTAGTATTCACATAAATTTGGAGAACCCTCCATATACGCTCCTAATTCCTAAATTTAATCAAATTACAACTACACGAATATGCATGACAAGTAAAATAAATGGGAGGGGTAGTACATTGGCGGCAGGCGCTTTCTACGGTGAGTTAGTCAAAGATGATGAGCAATTTACAGTGAGGTAAATCATAAATGCCAACTGGAAAGAAGAGGTGGGAACTTTTGCTTTTCACTTTTTTGGTTCTCTGTTTTAAAGATTACATAAAATAAAATATAATAGAAGCAAGAAACTGACATAAGGTCAAACATTTAGTGAACCATATAATTGGAGGCTTTTATGTGCTAGTAATAAATGTTTTAGTAAGGTCCTTTTCTAAAACACGTTCAGTAAATCTGTGTTTCTAAGTTTCATTTTTAAAGATAAAATTTTTATATGTATCACACTCTTTAATTAGTTCATACTTTTCATTCTTAAAAACAACATTGTCATAAAAAAATTTTAAGGTTTAGCAATACTTGTTTGGTTATATTAAATCTTGAAATAAAGTTCCATAATTAGAAATTACCATGAGTTGCACCCTCAAGGCATGATACAATTTCAACTTTCATATATAGCATGGATACAATAGTGGGGACTGCTACAGAGTACTCTTCCATTAGATTAATAATTCTATATCAAGGGTTGCTCGACAGTGTTAGAAAAAAGATAAGCGTCTTAGGCTTTCAAATTTTAGGGGCCTCAATTTTTATTTAGTAATAATAGGTTATAGATTCTTTTAGAAAAAATACTACGTAAGTTCTATTTATAGTCTATTTTCCCCTTAGGCCATTAATATGCTTGAGTCGGCCCTGTCCTATATACAACCAAAGAGAGCAATTTATCAATTTTTATTTTTTTTTAAAAAAAAATTGGTACATATAATCGCATAAAATACAATCTGAATAACAACCACGTAAAAGGTCAGTATCTCCATAAGTGAGCATGAGATTATTTGTTCTTGTTATTGTAGTTCCGACATCGTTCGTTCGGTGAAAAATATGGACTCATTATATGATTTTAGCTAGTTATCCCTTATGAGCTAACTTTTAGAGTTGATTTCAGCTCAAGATTTATTTTTTTTATCACTTGAGTCTCTCACATGTTAAGGGATGCGGGACTTGAAATGGACAATTTTTCCCTCATGAGCTAGCTTTGGAGTTTAGTTAGTCTCGAGATTCATTTTTTTCTCGGGAAGGAGATACAGTGGGGTTGGTACCTCCACCATTATGATGAGGATGTGGAAAATTCACCAATTGCATGAGCTATATCCCACTTATATATTGGACCTTTATATTATATTGTTCACACTCCTGTTGGCATGGTTGGGTGTACTGTGCACAGAATGTTGAGTCTCCCACATTTGTTAAGGACTAAGGAACATCGTTATATGACTTGGATAATCCTCTCTAACTTTCGGAAATTCATTTCTTTATCACTTGTTAACTACCTCAGTACTGTTTTTATAGCCTCACATTAATGAAAAATAAGTGTTACATTTTAGTTTATACATTAGAAGATTTCTGGCAAAGAAATACTGTATTATTGTACACTCATTAATTGTTTAAATTATCTAAAGTTTTTTGAAACTAAAAAGAAAAAGAGAGAAGGGTAAGGGTTAAGAGACTATCTTTAATTAATAAAAAAAGAGATTGAGCTGAACAACCTTTTACATAAAGCGACACCCTTTGGGAATTTGTACTTGGACTAGGTGCCAACGTACCAAATACCTCAACTAATACTCATAACAAGTACATTAATTCATTTTAAATATTGCAAAAAACACATTATAAATAAATGCACTTCTGATTTCCTTTCTTATCAGCAGATACGGTGCTGTTAACCTATCCTCTAATTTCTTTCTTTATTAATAAAAAGTTTGTCTTTGTACGTAATAGGTGATGGCAAATCCCTAACTTTATAAATTTCCCATCGTTCTAAAAATAAACAAAAAAAAAATCTTTCTGTATCTTAAGGAATTGATACTGTTCAAAAGCCAATTTTTATTTTATTTTATTTTTTTGGTTGAGCCAAGTTGTCATGTCTTCTTTAAATTTGCATCGTAGGACTATAGGAATTAACTCACGTACGTCTAAGTAAGCATCCCTCTAAACAAACACTACTTTATTATGATTTTGGATAACTCACAGACAGGCAAATTCATACGCTAAATATTCCAATATGGTAAGATTTGGATATAGACATACATTTTCTCTAGCCAAATTAAGATGCAGACCAAGATGATCTTATTTTAACAAAATATTAGATTCCACTAGCTAGACTGATTTTCAAGAAACACTGCACATACCAAAAACACAAAGCAAGATGACTCATGAGGGGAAAAAAGGGAATAAATGAAACAAAAAGAATTTATAAGATGAACATATTATAATCAAGGGAGGGTCAACCACAATATTGGTGTAAAGCCAAAATTGAATTGTTTAAAATGCCAAGTTGTTAATTTTTATAATATAATTAATTTCTTTTACTAATCTTTTTTAATTAATCATATAGTCAATCCATTTAATCTTTCTTAGGACATAATACTCTAGATATGTCATACTTTTCCTAATGATTCTTTATATATATATATATAAATTTTCTACAAATAATGCTTCATATTTGAAGAAATTCATGTATTCCTGCTTATTGACCAGAGAAGATGGATAATTCTTCACCTTCATTCAAAGAGAAACGCACAACCTTGGAGAGAAACCCATTCTCCCTTTTTCTATTCAATGTGGAAAGAGTAAAGTGTAGTTTTCACTGTACAAGGCCATATTTATAGCGCTGTTTAAACACTTAACTAACTATTAACTAACCACTAATCACATTTAACAAACTAACTAACTCCTAACTAATACTCAACAATTTCTATTATTCTCAACACCCCTCTTCAAGCTAGGTAGTGTAAACAAATTTAACACTCTTAGCTTGCATAAGAGGTATTAATGTTAAGCTCTATTCAAAGCTTTAGTAAACAAGTCAACTTCTTGGTCCTTGGATGTTACATGGATTGTCTTGATTATTCCATCTTGGATCCTTTCTCTGATGAAGTGTAAATCTATCTCAATATGTTTGGTTCTCTCATGAAATATGGGGTTTGCAACTATCTGTATTGCTGTTTTGCCGTCACTGAGTACTCTAACTGGAGCTTCAATATCAATGTTTAGTTCTCTGCATATTCCTATCAACCAGAGGACTTCAGCCACCACTGCAGTCATGCTTCTATACTCAGCTTCTGCTGAACTTTTGGATACAGTACTTTGCTTCTTTGATTTCCAAGAGATTAGATAGTTGTCCAGCTTCACCACATATCCTGTGATTGATCTTCTTGAGTCTGGGCACCCTGTCCAATCTGCATCACAGAATGTAGTCAACTGGTTTGCCTTTTCTAAGCTTAAGAGTATTCCCTGTCCTGGTGCATTCTTGACATATCTTACTATTTTGAAAGCTGCTTGCATGTGAGACTTTTTGGGCCTTTGCATGAACTGGCTCAGCATATTCACAACATATGTGATGTCTAGCCTGGTCTTTGTTTAGTACAGAAGTTTCCCAACTAGCCTTTGATAAGGTCCTAGATCCTCAAGCTCAGAATCTGTCCCCAGATCATCTACATGCTTGTTATACTCTGTTGTGGTTAGCTTGTGATTGCACTCCATTGGAGCCCAACTGGTTTGGAACCTGATAGCCCTAGCTCTTGGATCAAATCAAGTGCAAACTTTCTTTGGTTCATGAGAATTCCCTTCTTTGATCTAGCTATTTCAATTCCAAGAAAGTACTTCATCTCTCCCAGTTCCTTGATCCTGAATTTCTTCTGTAATGTAGCCTTTGCCTCCTGAATCAGTGTCTGGTCATTGCCTGTAATTAGCCTGTTATCAACATACACTAAAATGATCACTAAGCTGTCTCCCTTTTTCCTTGTGAATAGAAAGTAATCAAAGTGGCTCTGTTTGAAACTAGAACTGGTCAGTACCTCAACAAGCTTCAAATTCCATTGTCTTGAAGCTTGTTTGAGCCCATATAGGGATTTGTGCAGTCTACACACTTGCTTATTCCCCCCTTGACTGTCAAATCCTGATAGTGAGAGCATGTAGACTTCTTCTATTAAGTCACCATAGAGAAAGGCATTATATATATCCAGCTGATGGAGACATCACTGGTGTGCAGCAGCCATAGCAACTACTAACCTCACAGTAACAATTTTTACCATAGGTGAGAAGGTTTCTTGGTAGTCTAAGCCTTCCTTTTAGTTGTACCCCTGGCAACCAGCCTAGCTTTGTATCTTTCCACAGTGTCATCTGCCTTATACTTCACCTTGAACATCAATTTGCAACCTATAGGAGTCTTGCCAGGGGGAAGATCAACCATGGACCAAGTGTGGTTGTCTTGGAGGGCTGCTAGTTCCAGATTCATAGCAGCCATCCATAAGGGATCTGTGATTGCTTCATTATAGGATTGTGGCTCTTTAGTGGAAGTAAATTTGGATAAGTATGTTTGGTAAGAAGGGTTAAGGTTGGTGTAGGACATGTAGGATTGTATAGGGTAAAGACAAGAGGATGTGGTTGCTGAATTGGATTTGCTGCATATGTAATCATGTAACCATATAGGTGGCTATCTGGTTCTGCTAGACCTTCTAGGAGCTGTAATATAGGAAGAGGCAACATCATCAGGTGAGGGGACTGCGTGTGCTGATGAATTGTCAGGAACAATGTGAGAAGTAGGTGAAGTAGTGGAAGTTGGTATGATGAAGGGCTCTGTATTAGGTGATGTTAGGACTCCATTAGGGAACAATTGGAGTTTTCTGTCCTTGAGCATCTGAAAAGGAAATATGTGTTCCGTGAACACCACATCCCTGCTTACAAAGAAAGTATTAGTGAGCAAATTAAAAAGTTTGTATCCCTTCTGTGTAGAGGAGTAGCCCATCAGTATGGCTGCAACAGACTTTGGAGCAAACTTATCTCCATTGTAGACTGTACTGGCAAAACACAGACAACCAATGACCTTCAAGTGATGTAAAGATGGTGCTCTGTCATGTATTACCTCAAAAGGGGATTTACCAGACAGAACATGCATAGGTAATCTATTAATGATATAAACAGTAGTCAAAATACACTCACTCCAGAATTTTATAGGTAAGAAACCCTGCAACCTAATAGCTCTAGCAACCTCTAAGATATGTCTATGCTTTCTCTCAACTAGTCTATTCTGCTGAGGTGTATATACACAAGAACTTTGATGAACAATACCAAGAGAGCTAAGTAAAGCAGAACACCTAGAATTGAAAATTTTAGTACCATTGTCACTTCTAAAAGTGTTGACTGGTGCACCAAATTGAGTTTTCAGCATTGTAAAGAATTGTCTAAGGATGACAACAACCTCACTCTTCATTCTCAACATATACACCCATGTCATCCTACTACAATCATCTACCAAAGTAAGAAAAAACTTGAACCCATCATGACTAGGGACTCTATAAGGTCCCCAAATATCACCATGTATGACAGATAGAATGGTAGTGCTTCTATTAGGATTATTAGGAAATGGCAGTCTAGTTTGCCTATCTAAGGGGCAAATAGTACAATCCTGGATGTCAAGACTGCTTTTATTAATCTTCAATGCAGTGACCTGTTTCAAAACTTTGACTGGAGCACGAGCAAGTCTCCTGTGCCACAGTTCTACATCTTCAGCCTTATCTACAATGCCCTTATCGATTGAGTTGGCACTTATTGTTGTAGTATTCTCCTCCTTCTTTATTGGCAGTTGAATGTTGTATAGGCCATTAGCTTCTCTACCAATCCCCCTCATTACTCCAGTGAATAGATCCTGCATGATACAGAGATCTGGGAAGAATGTGACAGCACATTTTAAGTCCCTGGTCAGTTTTAAAATTGACAATAAATTGTGTTTAAATTCAGGAATACACAACACATTTGTGATAGTATCTCCATCATTTAACTTGCATTTTTCCACATATGCAATGTCTAATATTTCCATCTGGCAAGTGCACTCTTTTAATGTTTTCTTTATTAATCTGACTAACTCCTTCCAACAATTCCTTATCATGCACTATATGATTTGATGCTCCAGAATCTACTATCCATTTTTTTAAAATTGCATTGTTGGTAGCCAAGAAGACTTGATGCTTACCTGTTTTATCTAAGTCAGATGAAATTTCTTTGTGAAGTAACTTCAAAATTTGATCATACTGATCCTGAGTAAATATCATCCTACCTCCTTGATTTGAGTTATGAGGATGCTGAGGGGATTCAACCTATGCTTGGCTCTTACACTGGAAAGAATCATGTCCAGTTGAGTTTGTGACTGCATGTGCTGTGTATTGTGGTGAATATGCATTCTTCTTCTTGAACATGTCTGTTGGATATCCATGAATCTTATAGCAAGTCTGCTTTATATGCCCTTTCTATTTGCAATACTCACAAAACAGATGTACGTTCTTTCCCTTATAACTTCCTCTGTCAAAAACATTCTGATTTCCCTTCATTGGATGACTGGATCCACCAACATTGTGTTGATTCATTCCAACTTTGCTATTGAACAAAGCTATACCACCACCTGCATCTTCAGCTGTTTTCCCCAAATTTCTTTGACTTTCTTCAGAAATCAAGATTGCATATGCTTTGTTGATGTTAGGAATTGGCACCATCATTAGAATCTGACTTCTGGCTTATGAGTATGTCTCATTCAACCCTGTCAAAAACTGCAATAGGCGCTGGTATTGGTAATGCTCTATATACCTTTTAGATCCAGTACAATCACAACCAGGACATGGTACTAGTGAATCAAATTCTACCCATAAATCCTTTAACTTGGTGAAATAACTATACACAGTCGATGTCCCCTGCATCAACATCACAATCTCTTTGTGTAATTGAAACACTCGAGAGCCATTCTCCTTGTCGAACCTTTCCTTCAAAGCATTCCAGACCTGACATGCATTGGTAGCATAAGCTACACAACTGATCAACTCCTTGCTCACAGAGCTCATGATCCATGAGAGAACTATGGCGTTCACCTTCTCCCACAGATAATGAAGCGTCTCATGAAATTTCTCCTTTGCATGCCTTCCGTCATCAAAACCCATTTTACTCTTTCCTACCAAACCTATTCTCATCGATCTGCTCCACAAAGCATAATTTTCTGGACCAGTTAGCTGAAATGAAATAAGGGAGCTATCTGGTGTATCGCATGTTTGCAAAAATAATGGATGATTTGCATCAATGACTGTGTTTGCTCTGGCATTTGTTCCACCATTTCTTCCAAACATCCTCTCCAGCATCTGCCATGGTTGAGGAATTCGATCACGGCCAGCTTTGACCTAATTTAGCTCAGCTTGCTCGACGCGTCAACACTTTCAAGGAGACGCCCCAAAAATCGTCAATCTGCTCTGATACCATGAAGAAATTCATGTATTCCTACTTATTGACCTGAGAAGATGGATAATTCTTCACCTTCGTTCAAAAAGAAACGCACAAACTTGGAGAGAAACCCATTCTCCCTTTTTCTATTCAATGTGGAAAGAGTAAAGTGTAGTTTTTACTGTACAAGGCCCTATTTATAGGGTTGTTTAAACACTTAACTAACTATTAACTAACCACTGATTACATTCAACAAACTAACTCCTAACTAATACTTAACAATTTCTATTATTCTCAATAATATTTACTTTAAATATACGTATAACCTATTATTTATTAAAAAATAAAATAAGGCCCGTTAAATTTAGGGGCGCCTTTTCTTTAAGGTCTAAAAGTCGTCTTATAATGTGTCACTCCCTTCAGTCCATATTATGTGCATTGTTCAGACAATTCATATCTATTAAAAAAAATATTCAAGCATATAATTTAAACTATATTTTTTACTATTTTTCGTTATTTATTCCTAATTTATTCCTTAAGGGTGAACAAAATCTAACAGAAAAGCACATCAAACTGCAAATCGAATCAAACTGAGGAAAGAAATTCGATTAGTGGTTCGGTTTGACTAGTTTTAGTATTGAATAAAACTGACTATATTTGTGTTGGTTTGGTTTTAACTTAGAAAAATCGACCCGACTTCAAATCGACAATTATATATATAATTCTTAAACCTTATTTAATATATAAAAGTATTTATCTGATATAATTTATAAATATTTCTCATACTTTTTATAGTTTTTATCTTTTAATATATTATTTCAAGTTTAACTTAATTAGAATTTTAAATGTTCAATAATGGCTATGTTGCATATATTACTAACTCTAATAAAGCTCAAATCAAAATCAAATGATACTAATGCTAACCAAAATAAATAAATAAATAAATTCAACACTATGAATGACAATGATATTGAATTTGTTCTTTAATTTTACATTGGTTTAGACAATTAAAATATATAACATAATTTTAGTTTTTCTATAATCTTTAGTCATTAGATATGACGAAACTTCATCTCACTGAGGGCATGACCTTAGATAGAAAGGAGTGAAGATCATGTATCAGGGTAGAAGGCTAATACGCTAGTAGAGGTAGGTTGATGTATGATCTTGTGATATCGTAGATTAGTAGGAGTAGTCATGTTTTTATATCTTGTGTTGTCATTAGTCATCTTATATTTGTTACTTTTATCGTATTTGCATCATATCATTTGTTTTTCATTATTAGTCGTTTTTCTTTTTTCATATCTAGTATTTTCTGCTTATGGGGCTTGATTTTTCAGACGAGGGTTTTTCGGAAACAATCTCTCTATCTCTATGAGATAGCGGTAAGGTCTGCGTACATTTTACTCTTCTCAGACCCCATATGTGAAATTCCACTGGGTATGTCATTATTGTTGTTGTATAATGTTTAGTAATGCAAGTAATACCTATCAGACTTATTTTAGTATGAATTACTACTTTAAATTCCTAATTTCGATTGGACAATATTTTGAGTGGGTCAACTACAGTTCGTCAGACAAGAGTGTCACGGCGCAGGGTCGATCTCAAACTCTTGCCTTCTTTGTCGAGTCTCTAAATCTCAATTCTCAAATAGGTGCAGCGCAAGGCCTATCTAGGGTCCTTCCTGCAGCTATTGTCGTTTTGGCCTAAAATCATCTTAATCATGTCCATTAGCTCATCACACATATAAGAGCTAAAAACACCTGTATATTCATAAGATTATACTTAAAACTTAGATAAATATGAGCAAAACATGATCAGTCGTCAACCAAGGCTTTCACCTTATCTTGTGGTGATGGAGGAGGAGGGGGGTGTTAATTTGACATTAACCTCTACCTTATTTATTAAATCAAAATTAAGATCATATGCATATGAGGGGGAACATAAAAATCAAATCCTCCCAAAGTATAATACATAGAAGATGAAGATATTAAACTAACGTAGTAAATATGCAAGCAAAGGTTTAGTGGTTTACTATTCCATGAAAGAAAAGATGAAAACATAAGACAAGACGTACATTATGCTAAAAGGATTACCCAATAATATATAATTCCCAGTGAAATATTTGGTAAAACCACAATAATCAGGTAAAACCTAATGATAAAATAATCAGTATCAATTATATTGAGGTGGAATTATCTATTAAATAAATCTATACAGAATATCTGGTCTAGCCACAGGATTGACATAACAAAAATGTTGGTCATAGTGCTCTATAAAATAATTCAATAATAGGTTTCTTAGGAAGGGCATTTGGTCCACACGAGTGTGAACTAAATACTTGGGGGGAGGAGGGGGAGTTGGGGGGGGGTTAGAAATATAATCAGTACACACGTAGCAAATTAAAGAAACTGGCCGGTGAGATTTGCTTATATTATCTCTTTATATTAATCTGTTTAATTAAGAGCAATTAAGAATCTTGACATCAAATAATTAAGGACCCCCCCTTCAAGATTTTCCAGATCATACAGCCTAACAAACATATCTCTCTTCCTTCTTTTTTTTTTTTTTTTGGTCTACTCCAAATTTATACTAATTAATCAGCTCTTATATTTAAGGCAACTGATTAATTATTAGTATTAATGGATAATTTCCATTCAATGTTTCCTTTACAACAAGATGATGATGCTAATGATTCCCATCGACAACTCCTTTTTTCACCTTCTCAGCCATATACCAACCCTTCTAATTTCATATTCCAACAAGATCTGCTAACTGATTTTGCTCCATTTGATTCATTGGACTTGGGTGACAACAATCTTACATTTAACTACAACAACGACAACAATAATAACAACAAAGATCAGAGGGGCAATAGACTAGGAAATACATCGGTCGTGTCTACTGAGGACAATAAACAGAAGAAATTGATGCATAGAGAAATTGAAAGGCAAAGAAGACAAGAAATGTCTACTCTTTATGCTTCTCTTCGACAAAAACTTCCCCTTGAAAATATTAAGGTATGAGAAACTCGTATTCCTTTTTTTCTTTCAATTTCCCTAAAAAAATGATTTAATTATCTCAGATCGACCTTTTCATTCCATTTAGGAGTTATTTAACTTATATAAACGAACAATTTTTCTCCATGTCAGTGTATTTTAACATGTTATTACAGGTAAATGACATGCCTCTAAAAGAGTAGATGTTGAAATCTTTCAGGGAAAGCGTTCCACATCCGACCACATACTTGAGGCGGCGAATTACATAGAACAGCTGCAGAAGAATGTAAAGAATTTGGAAGAAAGGCGAGAGAAGCTAAAGAAGGAGTCGATTGGTTTAAGCAATATTCCCAGAAGTGGAAGCTCGACAGCTAGCGATTCCTCGCCAGCTGCTATTGTGACGGTGAAGGAATGCTTGGATGGCATGGAGATTTTGGTTAATTGTGCTCTCAACAATGAAGGGTTCCGCCTTTCTAGGGTTCTTCAAGTGTTGCTTCAAGAGGGGCTTACCATAGTGAACTGCAGCTGCGCCAAAATAAATAATACAACTGTACTTCACACTATAAGAACTGAGGTATATATATAAATCCAGCAGAAAAATGATTCTAACTTCTTTTCATAAGGTTAATTAACTCAGGATGAAACCAGAAAATTTAACAAGAGGATTCCAAAAATGCATATTGTCTGGTAGATTTTCTTTTGATAATTGTATTGTTCAGGCTAGCTTGTACGCATCTCAACTAATTCCACAGATATTTTTCACCCATAATGAATGATATGTATCAAATAATTCTGTCCACCAAGGCTAGAATTGATGAGAAGAAATCACCTAGCTAGTAGCTTGTTCACATTGGAATTTGAACTTGAGACCTCATGACACACATTCTACAGTTCATTGATCACTAGGCTACACACTTAATTGCCATATCAGGTGGTTAAACTTGTAACCCAAATGAACTTTGAACGATTGTTGCCTACACTATGAACTTATGATCGCTTGTATATTTTAAGAGATTTGATGATGTACATGTACATAAACACAACTTTACAACAAATGCTGATTGTAAGAGATCATCATCAATTCACTTTGTTTTGGTATTCTTGCAGGTTTCCAGTTATCAGCCAAGAATTAATGTGGACGTGATCCAACAAAAACTCGCAGATACTATTCATGATAATGCAGGTTTCAAGTGACTTTCCATAGGATATTGTTGTATGACACGTACGCGAATATTCATTCAGGTTTTTATGGATCTTTATGGAATCTTTTTTATCTTTCAGTTTTTAACTTTAATCTTATTGAGATCAAATGGATAGTGAGAATTCATATGACCAACTTTGAGTAAAGGCGTTGGCGTTAATCTGTTGTTTTAGTCTGCTGGCCTCATTCAGTTCAACTTTTCCCCGATGTATGGAAAAATATGTAATTTTGAAGTGTGCTTCAGCCACATCTTTGAATGTGATTTAGGCAATATTAGTTTCATCATCAGTCTTGCATTTTAGCACTTTATTTAAGTTTAAGCTTCTAGCTAGATTTTAACATGAGGAACTTATTCACCCTAGCTAGTGTAACATACTTCAGTCAGTACTAAATTAGCTTTGCTTTAATTTGTCAGTCTTGCTTTGAGTATTTTCCAAATTAAGTTTTTTAGATGTATATACATTGATGTGTATGGATTGAACAAAGCATATTGAATATGATCAAATCGTTATTTTCTTGAAGCCTTTGAATTACTCTGTTGAATCATGGAAATGATATATGTTCATTTAATTAGTCCATCTATCTTTGATACTGATCACAATTGTCAAGATACTATCATATTTATGTTCCATCTTTTTCTAGCTACACTACACCACCTTGCTATACTAAATTAAGTTAAAGCAAGGAAATGAAAACCTGTTGGACATGTGAATGACTGCCTAGAAATCCTACACTGTACATGTTAGTTATGGTGTGGCCATCTCATGTTAAAATTTAAAGGGTTAAAAATAACACAACATTTTGTTTATTTTAATTATATCTTAACACGACTTCTCACGTGGGGGTTTAATTTGTTTTCATAACGTAACTATGTGAAATTTTATTAACCTCTGTATATTTTGATACCATGTTAAAGTATTTGGCCCTATATTTACTGTCCAACATATTGAGGTTTCGGTCTTGATTAACTAATAATCAATCTGAGTCATTTAGTAGAGTGTATCAAATTAGTGGAGAATATGGTGTATTGGTAATAATGCTATTATGTTGAGATTATTTCCTCTACATTGCATATATGGTACTCTTTGACTTGGCATGATGTTTGAGGAAAAAAGAAAAACTTAAAATTTTTTGTCTAAAATAATTCTTAAATATTTATGTAGTTGAGAATCATTTCATTAATAAAAAAAGGGGGGTTTTAAAGTTAAATTATTTTTAACTAAGAGTTAGGTGACATTTTTTTTAGAACATATAAAAAAAAAAAGGTGCCATATAAATTGAGAGAGGAATATTTATTTACAAAGATACCTTTCACAAATACAATGAGAGGGATACAGAAAAGGTTTTGAGGAGTAGTTGTGACTTTAACCATGTTAATTAGGGTTGCATATCGGTTGATTCGGTTTGAATTATTGATTATCAATTTGTAGATATGCTAAATTATTATACAACCATTAAGATATATGCCTATCGATTATTGATTGTTATCAGTTTAACCGTTAATATTTGACACAAATTTTTTTTTTTTTAAAATTACTTAGAAACAAAGTGACAAACTAAAAAAACCATACACATGAGGCGATAGATTACATTTTGCTCAAAAGAAAACACTATGACATTAAAAAATAACCGAGAGTTTGAGAAAGTAAAAAATAAAAGTATAAAATTATCAAGGACTTTATATACCAAATGATATAAATATAATTATTTAATTTACTATCGGGTTATCGGTTAACCTGTTTTAAAAAAATAAAACTATTAAGAACCGATAACTCAACAATTAAAAAAATTTAAGCAATTATCAAAACTACTAAACCAATAATTCATTATCGATAAACCAATAATTTTTTTTCAGTTCAATTTTAAACAACCCTAATGTTAATGCATTCTTTTAAAATCCTTATGTTGCTAATACCATACATGATTTAGATGTATTTATTATATATAATATAATAACAAATAAAGTATATAAGTAATACTTGCATTAATGATACATCAGTTAAAAATATCAAATAAAATATTAATAATATAAAAAGTTAATTGACATATTATTTTTCTAATACATCCAACCAAACAATCCCTTAATGGTAGTAGTGGCATAAATCTGTATTGTCCATTTGCATGGAGCTAGAAAATGGTACATTATATTATATGCTAGCATGTCTTAAGGGGCTATCCCAACATCTTATAATAAAATAGTTAGTTGGGATTAAATTTGAAGTACACATGCATGGTCCAGTGAGTACAGTCAATTGTGTGAAATCTTTTACTTTGTAGCTGTGATTTTCAAATGATTAAAAATGATGGACTTTTTAAAAATATGGTAGGTAAAATCGTCGTTTTGCATTAATCATATATTAAAAAATAATTCTGTCTCCATGCTAACCATATGTGCAAAGACTTGACTTAATTTTGTGATTAGCCAGAAAAGAGAAACTAAAATGGAATTATGAGTATGTTTTTTTTAATTTATTTATTTCGACGTAGAAAAAGTTGCAAAAGGGGGGTTATGCCTGATCCTTTGCTATAAGGTGTTAAAATTATAACTCGGCTAAAAAGTTTTTGATGATAATAGATTCAGAATGGTCTCGTGAATATATTAAGAATTTCTTCCCCTTTAAATTGGTTTTCATCGAATACTTAACAAATTCTAGTTATCGGATCTTATGAAAAATGTGAAAAAAATTTAATCAAAAATATAAAAAAAATTCCATTCAAATCTCCAACACCGCAGCCAGTAACTATATCATACACCAAAATAGATTTTTAAGAAAGTAGTAAAAATCATACATAAAAAACTGCGGCAAACTCACAAAAATAACTCTTGTTATATTTAATATTTTTATTAAATATTTGACAGAAATCAATATACATTTATTTTTGACAAACACAAAAAAGTCAAAACAGCTCAAAATTGTAGTTTTTTCCCCTTAAATTTGTTATGTTGTATTTTTGAAAGTCAATTGATTAATTATCAAAACTAACTTAGATTATAT
>JAABOM020000096.1:7427587-7441508 GCA_011800125.2 Solanum clarkiae
TTAAAAAATTGTTAAAATGAAAACAAAGTCTCGATAATTAATTTGACACCGTGGAGGGTAAAAATTGGGTGTCAACATAATCATAAAATAGTATTCTCATAATAAAGTACGTAAAAGTACACGAAAATAAACTCATTTATATAAAATATCTTATTATAAAAAATTTAGAAAATAGGAGTAACTTACAAGAATAAAATTGTCGAAGCTCTACACAATAAAACACCTCTCTTCAGCTAATAGAAACTCTCAAATAATATTAAGCACTCAATTTTTTTTCTCACGATGCTCAGTTATTTTCTGTCGTATTTTCTCTGCCCCTCAAAGAACAGTATGCTCTGCTCTTTAAATAGAGGCTAGGTACGCCTTTTGGTTGCAAAAATCATAACAATAATGTGAAAAAAGATATTAATGGAAGGAGCATATGCACTAGCATATTAAAGTAAGAATGCACTTGTATTGTAGAATCTGCATAACCATACAATAATATAAAATAACTTTCCAATCACAACAGATAATAATAAAACAATACCACCACCATCCCCCACCTTTGACCGGATCATTACATTATCTCATTCATTACACTATGTGTAATACAAAATGTACCAACTATTTAATATACTTTCGGTCCTTCCCCTAAAATAAAGTACACCAATTTATTACATTGATTAACTCCACATATTATACCTTTTTTTATTTTTTCATTTATCTCTCTCCTATTAGCATTTATTAGTTTCAAATGATTACACTTGCTTTCTGGCCATTTACATTTTCACTTTTACATTTTTTTCAGCTTCCATTTAATGCATCTCAGATGCATTTACTGCATCTCATTGCTTTACACACGTTTTTAGCTTATTATTTTATTTTTTTTATCCCTTATCATTAAGGGTAATAAATTATCTCACTTTTATGTCACTTCATTGCATTTTTTGTTTCTTTTTTTTTTCCCACTTCTCGTTGCTTCCAATGCTTTGCACACATTTTAGGAAATTTATTTTCTTTTTCTTTAATTTACTTCCTTTCTCATTGATGGTGATTGATTGCATTCAATAGCATCACTTTCTGTCATTTCCCTATACTTTTTTTCATTTTCATTTTTCCCCACAAGATAAAATGATTTGGGATAATTTGATAATTAATATTGACATTTATTGGTAAATTTGCTTTTACGAGACAGTTTAGATATGTAAAAAGGAGCACAAAATTTTTCACATATAGTGAAATAGTGTGAAAGATTGAAAATAATAGATCTAAGGAGAAGTCAAGATATACAGACCAAGGAAGAATTGAGAAGATATGATTAAATAGAAAATGACACACTTTTAGCTCATCTAACACAAAATCCTATGTAAGAGAATATGGATATTGAGAATTAGGGAAAAAGATTAGTACATGAGTGTTTTTTCTTTTCATTAGATAGCTTTGTTGGATCCATCCCATTTTTGTAGTTGGCATGTCTTAATTTACTTGATTAAAATTTACAGTTGGTGAGAAAGTCTAAATTCGTGGAACTTGGAATCCAAGTATCCTCTCCTATAAAATGGAGGGTCATTCTTCATTCTCAAATTACACTAAAACAAAAGGAGAGAAAGGAAAGGTGAAGCATCACAGAGGTAAATAATATCTAATGAAAAATAGAGAGTGTGAATTGTAAGCGAGGTGAGAATCTCAAAAGAGGGATATTTCCTGTAGTGGTCTTTGGAGTTTTTCCTCAGACCTACAAGTGTAAAATTTTTAACTATAGCGATATCAGTTACTTCTTTCGATTCGTATTTTTTTCTAATTCATAAGGATTTTTCCAGTAAAAATTTGGCTTAATCATTAGTTTTCTTATTCTTGCTAATTTGTATCTTTGTGTTCCGCTTTTTTTGGCTTTTATTACTGCAAATATATTTTTGTGATGAATTTATTACTAATAACTGGTATCAGAGCACGTTAGAGCGCAGCTTTTGATGACCACGTAAAACGAGTTTCATTTTACTTATGAGATTCGTATTCACCGACGCCTCCTCGGATGTAGTCCAACAAGCCGTTCCATATCCCAATTTATTCCTAATAACTGGTATCAGAGCACACGTTCTGTGTATTTGCAGAAAAATTTTTCGTGATCTATCGTAATAAACTCAGTTATCAAAAAAATATTTGAAGTAAGTACGAGGTAATAAAATTCAACGGTAATTTTTAATATTATGGAGAAGTATGAGAAATTTGCTCATCCAATAGAGTCTGCACAAGGCACGATGGGGTTGAAAGTTTATCCACGAGGGTACTCAATTTCTAAACAGGGCTGAAGACATCAAGGACATGCTTATAGAGTCTCTAATGCTTAGTTTTATTTACGGTATAAGAGAGTTCACATCAAGGAGGTTCCCAAGTCGTAGGTCGGGCTAAAGATACTAAGGGCATACTTGCAGGGCCTCCAGTGCTTTGGTTTTGATTCTGACACTAGAGATAAGTGCAAGTGGCATTGCAAGAAAGAATTAGATTTTTGGATAGTTGAAGTCAATGAGGATCATGGTGTGGTTGACTTGAGTGTCACCACAAAGTTAGTCTACAAAGGGTGCAAGTTTGGAGACACTATCTAAATGAACACTGAAAGGTGAAGTGCATATGAATACTTAGACAAAACTTGGGGGAGAAAGTTCGAGGGGCATTACTCCATTTTAAGAAAAGCTTAAAAGAGATCGATCATACAAAGGATTCGAGAACCACGATGTAAAGTCCCAAAGGTACAAACTTCAGGTGTTCATCAGTGTTGCATGTCAGCGAGAATGATGACTACTTTGGGTGAAGAAATATGAGTATATGCACTGGCAAAATTAGTACATGCCAGGTAGGCGCATTTATGTCAGCCATGCAAGTTACGTGTGTTGAAGGAAGAGCTGAAATAGGACATCGAGGTAAAATTATATGGCTAGGAAATGACTATTAGAGATGTCGCATGACATTTTCTAAGAGTGCCAAAGCTGTTTGATAAGGACTTAAGAAGCAACTAAAGATCTAGCCTATCGACGAAGGTTGCATGCGATAAGGTATGTCACTATCGTATGTTCTCAAACTAAGAGTGGAGGTTGATGTATACAATGATATGTACCAGACCTAATATTCCGATGCAGTTAGTGTTGTTAGCAAATTACTTGAAAATCTTGGAAAAGAATACTAGAAGCAGTTAAGTGGATACTCAGATACTTGAGAGGTACTATAGTAGACTATTTGTGTTTAAGAGGATCTGATCAAATCTTAAAAGGCTATATGGATGTTGATATGGCAAGTGACTTTGATAACAAAAAAATCTACTACTGGATGTTTATTTTAATATTTAGAGGACCTATATCATTGAAATCAAAGTTGCAGAAGTGTGTAGCGCTCTTTATGACTGAAATGAAGTATATTGCAACTACTGAAGTTGATGTCACGCCCCAGGAGGGTACCCTAGACGTGGCCGACACTCAGAGATTATTGCTAGTCCCCAAGCGAATCACTCGGTCTCAAGACAGTCATTCAATCATCTATACAAAGAAAAGCATCAAAATAAAAGATATAAAATAATGGGCAACTTAGTCACTTCTACATCAAAGAATAAGGGCCATAGTTCAATAATATAGGTCTCAATATCTATGACATAGTATTAGATTTAAGAAAACTCAGTTTAGAGAGGGAAGTATCTCAACATCAAATCATCATCTCTAGTCTATGAAGCCTCTACCTATACAGTCTAGGATGGTACCATGACAGGACATGACTACCACAAACTCAAAAGAACTAACTCAAAACATATGAAAGATAATAAATGGTATCCTCCAAATGCAGGGGAGGACTCACCATTCTCTGGAACTAGGGAACTCTGAACCTCAATGGTGCATCTGCTGAAGTCCTCAATCTCTTGTATCTACATTATGAAATGATGCATCACCGAGTAGCATCAGTACGTGAAATGTACAGTATGTAAAAATGGCTGAATGAAATAATACAAGTAGAAATAACATAGAATAATGTCAACTCGTAAGATACTCACTAAGAATAACCAATGTCCATCTAAGGTAAGGATAAAGAGTGAACAATAACTCATCAACATCAATCAAGACTCATACCATCAACTCAACATCAGAGTACTATCAGTGTGGAACTTATTTGGGAGTTTCTCTAACCGACAATCATCACCTATGAGCCGAAAATGATATAATGAAGTGATGTCGTTACCGCATCCATCTAGTACCTTGCCGGGGTAAAGGACATGACATCAGTGGATCAAATAAAAAACAACAAGTCCTCTTTTGGGACTAAGGAAACATCTGATTCTACGGTCTAATCCTCTCCTATGTTGGCCACATAGTTAATGAGTGCAAGTGGGAATTACTCTTACTCATTTCAGTGCTCAATATTTCTCCGAGACTCAACATGCTCATAAGACATCAAAGATCAAGATTTCTCTTCATCTAGTCTCATTTGACATTTTAACTCAATCCATTACTTCAACCGTTAACTCTTGGACTCGGAACATTATTTTAGAATTAAGTTTCAAACTATTTAAGACTCTAAGGACATCAGTCTCATCAATATCATCCTCAACACTCTCGAACTAGGACTACAACCATGAACAATAAGCACATTATTACCATCAAGGCTCTAGACTCATCCTCTAAGCTCATTCTTACAATCTTTAATGAAATAACACATAGGATTTTATGGAATAGATTATAATGAAAGCATGTACGCAGTAAATCAAGTTGTGATAATCATCAACATAGAAAATACATAATATAAGTATAAATTTTAGGAAAGTACTCAAGAATTACATATATGAAACTTATTACATTTAACTATCAACTTACTTTAATTAAGGGGGGAACATGGAAGAACAATTCCATGTTTTAAGTTAGTCTTACATATTTGGGATTGAAGAAAACTTCAACCTTGACATCAAGGACCCTTGCTTCTTCTCTATCTCCTTTAAGAACTCTAACCTAGTTTGTTCGTTTAGAGGCTTTAAAATGTGGTTTAGAAACCCCTTTTCGATTAAAAATACTTTATTAAATCGTGCTTTACGTTTATGAGGGATTGAAAAATGTCTAGAATGCCCCTCATGAAATAAAAGAAGCAATTTCACCTCGGAATAGCCCGGACTGGGTACGAACTAGTATATTTTTTCTGCAAAAATTTTTCGAACGAGTTTTTTCAATCGCATAAAAAAAATTTAAAAAAAAAGAAAGTGTGGGTTTGCGACCAAGGCACATTAGCGGCCCTTATGCGTACCAACATTGTTTCGATTTTTGGATCAAAAAATTATTTTTCAATTTGATTGTTCTAAAAATCGACTGAGATTATTTACCCACTCAATTTTTCATACTGATTGCAAATTCAGTCTTGAATTTCCAAATGGAGCATGGGAAGACCCGTTATGCACACATCTCTCCTCTAAGGGTATTTTGCTAATTTCACTGGGTGTTACAGTTAATAAGGAGTTGGTATGGCTGAAACGATTTCTTCAAGAACTTGGATTGCACCAAAAGGAATATGTCATCTATTGTGATAGTCAAAGTGCAATAGACTTGAGCAAAAACACCTTGTATCATGCAAGGACAAAGCATATTGACTTAAGATATCACTGGATTCGAGAAAAGATAAAGGATTAATCTATGCAGGTTATGAAGATCCCTACAAGTGAGAATCCCTCAAACATGCTAACCAAGATGGTACTAAGATACAAGTTTGAGTTATGCACAAAACTTGTCGCATTCACTCAAACTAAAAGCTTGACTTTACCCTCTTCAGGTGAATGAGATTAGAGAGGGGGATTTCTTGGACCCATCTAATTCTTGTAAATTGGCATGTCTCAATTTGCTTGGTTGAAATTTAGACTTGATAAGAAAGTCTAGATTTGTGGAACTTGGAGTTCAAGTACCCTCTCCTATAAAAGGGAAAGTCATTCTTCATTGTTAAATTACAACAAAGCAAAAGGAGAGAAAAGAAGAGTGAAACATCACAAAGGTAATAGTTTGTGAGGAAAATAGAGAGTACAAGTAAATTGCAGTAGGTGGGAATCTCAAAGGAGGGATATTTTTTTAAGTGTGTAGTGATTTTTAGAGTTTTTACTTATACCTACAAGTATAAAATTCCTTACTATAGTAATATCAATTGCTTCTCTCGATTTGTGATTTTTTTTCTTATTCAAAAGGATTTCTACATAAAAATTTTAGTCTCATTATTATATTTCTTATTCTTGTTGATTAACTATATTGTCATGTTCTTCTTTTATTATTTTTATTACCGCAAATATATTTCTATGACAATTTTATTCCCAACAAACCTGGCTCTAGTTTAGAGTACTTTATTTGTTCTCTCTTATACTTATCAGTCTCATTACTAGTCATGTGTTATTATTATTGTATTCCTCAATTTTATTTGTTAGTATAAATCCTTTTACTTTGATTTTAGCTTTACCTTTTAGTTCTTAATACTTTTTTTTCTTTATTATTTTTATCATAATTTTTTTTCATCTCGTATCTTTTAAATCTATTTGAAAATGCTTATCTTAATCCGGGAGTTTTATCAAAATAATATTTAAATATTACTCCCAAAATAAAGATAAAGATTTAGGTATGTCCCATTTTTTCCAGATCCTATTTGTAGAAATCACATTGAATATGTGTTCCAAATATATATATAAAGCTTAAACTGTATTCAATGTATAAAAACTAATAAAATATATTAGGTATAAACACTAATCACTTAATTGTCATCATTAGTTAATACTTTTTTTTTATCAATTAATCATGATGAGTTGATATAGTTTGGTGCAAATATCAAAGTGTGACCAAACATTTTCTCAAGCTATATGATTGTATTGGCTGTTCTTTTATGACATAGATATTAGTGAATCATAAATGCCCATGGTTTCTTCTTAATAATTACTTGTTAATGGCCCACAATAAATTTGAACTATAATTTCCTTTTCCTGTGGTGCCAAAACATTCTCAATTGTAAATAGGCAAAAAAGGAAAATACATACTTCTCCATCATGATTTGAATTTTCTGTAAAACAGGAAACTTGCTTTAACTTCCTTTACATAATCATTAATCATCAATAAGTATACAACAATGACAATAAGTAATAACGCTCTCTAAATCATTATTTTATAAGTGAAGTCCGAGAAAAATATGTAAATTTACATCTTTACATGATAACATAAGTTAACAATGACCATGATTAACTTTTACAATGATATATTACTATTATTAATAAGAGTCTAAGAAGCAGACAGGTGGTGGGCAACATGTCTGCTTCCTATACAGGGACAATTTGGTCATTTTATACTTTTCATGCTTTAATTTATCTGTCTTTTTCTTTTTTTCAAGATTGCTATAGATTTAAAAATTATATAAAAAAAATTATGAATCATAATAAATAAAAATTTATCATATTTAAAAAACATAAAAAAAACTCTATGCACTTTTGAAATTCTACGGTGCCATATAAATTGGGACACAGGAAGTACTCTCTAGTCCCTTTTATATGTCACATTTTGTGACGACACTTGCATTAAGAAAATAGGTGACTTTACTATTTTGCCTTTATTTAATGTACATTAATTATTTTTTAGTTCTTCTAGTTGATCAAATATATCTTTTCAAAGTGACTTTATTATTTTGCCCTTATTTAATGTACATTAATTATATTTTTAGTTCTTCTAGTTGATTAAATATATCTTTTCAAAGCTCATTAACTATCAAGGATAAAATAGGAAGAACAATATTATTTATGCATTGGTTTTGTAAAATGACATATATTAAGGACCATCTATTTATAGTAAGGACAATATATAAAAGGTATGGAAGGAAGTAATATGTATTATTTGAAATGATTAAAAGGTACTATAAATGATAATAATTAGTAATTTAAATACTTAGCTGAAATATAAAAAAATCGGTTGACCCTCGAAATTCTATTAGTATCACATAAATTGAGATAGAGGGTGTAACATATCTTATTTGCAAAATAACGTAAAAAGTATTTTAAATCACAATAATTGACAATATAAAATATTTAAAAGTCTGACTTTCAAAATTCTATCAGTGCCACATATACTAGGACAAAATAAGTAACATATATTATCTGAAAATTATAAAACAAATACTACAAATCATAATAATTAATAGCTTCGAAAAATTTAATTAACTTTTCAAAATTTATTGATGTCATACAAATTTAAACAAAGTGAATAACATATATTGAGTCCGTAGAAATAGGGATTCAATGTCTAGTTAATATAGGCGGAGTAAGAGATGGATGAGATAGTCAAGACAACAGTTATTCCCTTAAAAGCTTTGGCGTCCACAGAAATTCAGAACATAGTTTTGATACTCTATATATTATTACAGAAATTTAGAACATAGTTTTGATAGTATATACTCCTATATTATTCTGCAATCTTGAATATTTAAGTTTTCTCTTTCAGCCAACCACAAGTTAGATATAACTCATATATCCTGTCTTAGCTAGGCTACATAAACATAAAATATGATTCTCCCAGCAAAATTATCAAAACATCCCTAGAGTAGAGATATGCGCATAACATATCTTCTCATGCTCGTATGATAAATTTGAGATCGGACTTACGATTAGCATGGAAAACTAAGTGGGAAAATGATCTCGGGGATCAAGAGATAATTTTTCGATGCAAAATCCAAAATAATGTTGGTGTGCGTTAGGGGCGCGTCTCCCCTGGATGCGGACCCGCACTTATATTTTTTTTCAAAATTTTCGACGAGATTGAAAAAAATCAATCGAAAAGCGATTTACAAAAATTTACACATAAAATGCATTTGACGACGCGATTTATGTGTATTTCATAGAAAAACAGTTTTTCAACGCGTTTTGAGTTTTCAGTCAAAAAAAACTAGAGTGCGACGAGCCCGCGTCGTGGACTTGCCCCATTACAAACTTGATATTTATTTTTAAATAGCAAGGACATTCTAGTCTTTTTTCCATCCATCCTAGATTAAAATCATTTCGTTTTGAGGTCGTTTTCAACCGTATATCAATTCATAAGCATGAATTTTCAACCATTTACCCTATTTATCTTAAGAACTACGGCTAAGGAGAAAAGAGGAGGCTGGGATTCAAGAGAATTGACGTCAATTTCTTGCGAATTCCATTGTCTATCTCTCTACCAGGTATATAAGACTTCCTAAAGCGTTGGATTATGTTCATCCACGCGCCCCTTCATCTACTTGAGTTAAGATCATGAATAGTAATTGCATGTTCTAAACATTGTGATTTCTTGAGTTCTAAATTCCTATTCATTGTTTGAGTTTTCACGAATATACTGGAGTCAATTGATGAGTTGCATTTATATTACCATGAAATATGAATGTTATTTGAGTGCTTGATACCCTAGCCCTAAAACTTAGTATTTTCTTTGCATACTGACTAAATTGAAATTTAAGAATCTAAAGTATGTTTTCTTGTTTCATATATGCATGTGATGAATACCTATTATGTCTTACATGTTGATCATGGATGATATGATGTTACTTGGTCGTAAATATTGAGAGTCTTGCATGATATGAGTTAGAGTCTCGAGTCACATTTGCATGAATGATGGTCTTGAGTTATTGAGTAATTGAGTTGAGTTATTGAGAATTGAGTTGACTTGATTGAGATGAGTCAAAGAGTTGAGCTTAAGTTAATTTTTATGAGAACGTTTTAGTCTTGGAAGGAGTATTGAGGATTGATTTGGGTAAGAGGGACCCTAGAACTACGTTTGCCAACATAGGATAGTCTTGCAGTTAACTCTGGCGGTTTATGTCCCAATAGATAGACATTCTCTTTGGATCCAAGAGAGAGAGGTAGAGCTTGACGTCCTGTCACGCCCTGGGAGAGTACCCTGGACGTAACCGGCACAGAATGGGCTTAACAATCAAAGGAAGCAAATGGGCTCATCTCCTCAAATCTCAAAATAATATTATAAAAAAGACTAGTAGAAAAGAAACTAGCTCATAGTCTTAACAATCAACAATCCGACTCTAGTCTATGAAGCCTCTATCACTAATAGGTGGTGTCAATGACAAACTCATGGCTACCTCAATCAAAATAAAAAGCTAATTAGTATCTAACTCTAAAGCAAGATAGAAATAACACATGAATTCTCCAAAATAAGGGAGGCTCACTAATTCGCTGAACATCTAATGATCCTCAATGATGCGCCTGCTAATGATCTCGATCGCGTATATCTACATCATGAAACGATATAGTCCAGAGGGGGATATCAGTACATGAAATGTACTGGTATGTAAAATAGCAATGAAATCGAAATAGGTAGAACAACATAAAAATAACATCAAATTGACTCAAAAGGCTCAACTCATCTCAACTCAGTAAAACATGCAAGTTTAAAGTAAAGCATGCTCTTTATAATGTACATTTGGAAAGAAAGGAATGACTCTATTAGAAATCTCATGCTCAATCAATGTTGTTTTGGAGTTTCTCTTAACCTACATCTATCCTGTCGAGCCACCTTTGAGTTAGGTGGGGCACAACGAATTGACATCATTGTCACGCCTGTTCTAAACTTGTCACGGTAAAGGACATAGTATATCTATCTCTCTCTCTCTTGGATCCAATGAGAATTATCCAATTATTGGGACATGAGTCGCCAGAACATACTGCACAACTATACTATGCTGGCAAACGCAGTTCTAGGGTGACACTCCTCACCTAACTCGGTGCTCAATAATGCTCCGACACTAAAACATGCATAATTATCTATCAAATCAATCGTCTTTAAGACTCATATCATCTATCACAATCATCTATCAATAAAATTATTATGAAAAAATATATTTACATTGTCATCAATATATACTCAAAATGTCATTTAGACTCAATACTTGATTCAATCAAAACTCATTAAATCATCCAGTGTTTCAAGAAAAAGGATAATAGTCCTGTTTCAAAAGTAATCTCTACATATCACCATGACTCTTTCTCAAATCATTCATCATACTCCAAAAGTATATTCATGAAACCCAGTAAAATATGCTACAAGAAATCATTAGTATTTAACATGCTCCTTATGACTATCAAAAATTAGTTTTCAAAATAAAGCAAACAAGAATTCATAGTCTTCAAATAGGGTTCATGTGAACAAAGATATGGACATATATCCAAACAATTACTCAACTTCAAGAAGATTATATACATGAAACTCATTAATATTGTAGAAACTTAAATCAAGAATTAATTCAAGATAATACTTCAAAAAAACAAGTGTGTAGACTCAAGAAACTTTCAATTCTCATCTAAGACTATCTATGGGACACATGGGAGAACAACCCCATGTTTTTAGTTTAGCCTTACATACCTGAGATTGAAGAATTCCCAACTTTCTTCACGAATTAGGAGCTACACTTTGAAACCCTCCTCTTTCTCTTTTCTCCTTCTCTCAGTTTCTCTCGTTTAGATTTAGGAAGAATGAGTTTTGTGAAACTCTTTTGTACGAGTTTATGCTTAGAAATACATTTTGGGGTATTAAAATAGGTTGAAAAATATCTAGATTGCCCCTCACAAAAGGAGAAATAATTTTTTACTATGACACGAACTGGGTATACCAATGTATAATTTCGTAAAAAGTTTTTCTGTTGAAAATTTTAAAAAAAGAACAAGTGCTAGTCCGCGTCCCAGGCGCTTCATGCCCCGGGCACGGACCCTTATTGTCTTGAGGCAACTTGAAAAAATTATTTGTCGACCCGATTGCTCTAAAATCGTGTCGAGACCATTTTCTCACTCGATTTGCCGCATTGATAGCAAATCCGATCTCGAACTTTTCATCGGAGCTTTGGAAGACGCATTATGCGCACGATTACGTTTTAGGGACATTTCGATAATTTTACTGGGTTTTACACGTCCTCTTCTGTGGCAAGTTTAGGACGGACGTGGTAATGACGTCTTTTCGTTGTACATCACCAAAGCTCATGGTGGGGTGGAGAGTTATGTCGGTTAGAGAAACCTCCAAGCAAACACTTGAGTTGAGTTTATCATGATTTTCAAACTGAGATGTATTAAACACTAAGTTTATTTCTAAAGCATGATGTGAAACTTTAAATTTGTGTCATTTATTTGAGTTGATTTATGAGATGAGGAGTTGAGTCTTGAGTCGAGTCGAGTGGTTGAGTTTGAGCCTTATCTGTTTCTTGAGCTATTTGACATACCGTACATTCTATGTACTAACGCCACTTGACGCTGCATCGTTTCATGATGCAGATACAAGTGATAGAGGACTTCAGCAGATGCACCGTTGAAGTTTAGAGTTCTTGAGTTCCAGAGATAGTGAGCCCTCCATACCCTCGAAGGAGCCCTTTTATTTTACTACATATTTTTTTTTTTGAGTTGGGTAGCCATGGCCTGTCATGGTACCATCTAGATGTCAGAGGTAGAGGCTTCATAGACATTGAGTAGAGGATGTTGAGTATTGTTTCCTTTCCAAACTATTATTTATTGGAAAATTAACTTTTTATATAAAGACTTGATTTCCTTTAATTACATTACAGTCCTTTCCTTGAGTATTTTTCTTTCGCTGTTGAGTATGAGGCGACGATGAGGCCAAGTGGTTTGCTGCTCAGGGACTAGGAATAGTCTCTAAGTGTCGATCACACCAAGGGTGCCCTCCCGAGACGTGACAAGTGAGGTACCAATAATATTATTACTAATCTTACTCTGCACACAAAAGTGCGTGATTAAAGCATGTACATAACAAATGTTATAGAGCAAAATTAAATTTAATTATGAACTTTTTAAAAAGTAAATAATCTACTAATTTTGATAAATTATTTTTTTTTTAAATTCCTATATATAGAAAGATTCTATCCATAATTAAAATCCATGGTAAATTAGAATTTTTCCTAGCAGTTAGAGGGTATTTTCTTAAATCAAATAAGGAAGAAGTAGAAATCTATCAAATAAGAAAGATCTAGTAGTCTTTTTTTATGGCTAGAAGCCTTTATTAATTTTATCTCTTCTTTGCATATATTTTAAAATTCAATATTATAAATATAATTAAATAATAACTTAAAGAAAAATGGTGAAAAGATGATTTTATCTAGAGGAGAGATATTTAATGAAAGGCAAAAAATTTAACAACATTTCTAAGGATCTTCACACTTCTCATCTGGTAACAAACATTACACAGAAAGATAAAATATAATTATGAACTCAAGAGAAGATAAATAATTCACTACAAAAATAGTTTTGATAAATTATTTATTTATAAAGGTCCTATATATCATGGTAAATTAGAATTTTCCTTAGCGGTTGTGTTAGACCCCGTAAATAATTAATTGTGGTAAAATTGTCGCGTTGGAAAAAAATTTCGTAAATATTGTGAAATTGCACTTAAATTAATTATGATGCTTAAGTAAAGGAGTGGAGTGTTTTGGGGAGGTGCAATTTGAAAATTGGTTTCGGAAGTCCTTAATTGGATTAAATTATAAAAGTTTGGGACTTAATTAAATGATGAATCAACTAGAAGCCCTTATGGGCAATTTTTAAAATGTTGGGGTCTATAAATACCCCACCAACATGAAATTACAAGACCATTTTGGTCTTGCAAGACTTGGAGAAATATGAGGAGCTTTGAGGAGCAAGAAGAAGGAGAGGATCAACATCATTAAGGTAAGTTCTTTTCTTAACTTGGTTTGCTTATGTCTTCTAAATGTAGTATAAGAGTAAAGAGCTAGAAAAATAGAGGTTGGGGAGTGTTGGGGTGAATTAGGTTGATTTGGGAAAATGAAATTAGGAGGTGTTCTTGGCATGAAATTGTACCTATAGGAGTCTACTATATGCGTACAACGATAATTGAACGAAAATTGAACCGAAGGAAGTCGATTTGGGGATGAAATTGAAGAAATCACATAAGGCTGTGAA
>JAABOM020000096.1:7441608-7472074 GCA_011800125.2 Solanum clarkiae
TCATATTCTGCTTCCTTCTTCTTCGTCTTCGTCCAATTTTATGGGCAATGAAATGCAGTACTCCTCACCATTACCCCTATGATAATAATAAAGAAAAACATGTTAAAATAATTTAATATAGTCAATTTCAAAGAACCTATCTCCCAAAAGAAGTGTGATGTGGAGGTCTAAGTCCTCATGTGTATTATTGATATCGTTGATTGGTTGTGTACTTGCCTCTTGCTATTGCCACATGTTAAGTGTTGTAATTGATTTTTCTACTATTATTTTATGCATATTAATTTCTGTTTGGAGTCGGTCGATGATACCTACTCAATACATGTGGCTCGTGCTAACTCCTACTTGTATTTTTCTTTGTTTTGCTTTTGTAGAGTGCACGAGTATTTCATCAATTTCGACTCGCCATCAGCTTTAGTCAGTCGTTGGTATATCAGATCTCAATGTGAGCTAACTTTCTAGCTCGTGTTGGATTCTATTAGTTATAACATGATGCATGTCCTTAGTTTTCGGACATAAGCTATTTTATTTATCTATCTTGATCGTGCTACTCTTAGACTTAGTATTGGAGAATAGATGTCCTTGATGTAATGATTTACAGGTTTTGGAAAATGTTATGTAATAGAAATTGTGGGTTTTTCTATTCTTCTATTTTATAAGATGAACAACTATATAGGTTAGAATTTATATCTTTGGTTCGCCCACCTAGGAGGGTAAGTGTAGGTGCCACTCATGGTCCATTTTGGGTCGTGACAGTTTGTGATTTGAATGTGGATTTTACTTGTGGACTTACTTGAATCTCATATTGAATTGTTGATTTAAGATTGAATCTCTATTGCCCATTGCTATTCTCATATCATTCATGGCATATGCATACATGAGAATTGGATTTTGATGAAAAATGAATTGGTGGGTTAAGCCCACATATGTTTATGAAATGAATTGATAAGTTAAGCTCACATTTATTGTTATGACAAAAATGTAATCACAAAAATATCTATGATATGGCTCTTTGAGCAACATTGGGTGTTTACACCATATTGGAAATTGTGAATGGGATATTCCCATGTATGAAAAGTGTGAATTAAATGTGATTAGTCTTTTGAGTCCAAGTATGAATGATTATGAAGAATGTTTGGATTTTAAGTCCAAATATGCATTGAAATGATTTGAAATGACCTGCATCTCTTTTCAAAGCATGACAAGTATATGTATTCTTGTAGGATGATGAATTAGTACCGATGAGATTAGAGGTGACAAGGCTATCCCCATGGGTCCTCTTTCTCTCTCTTGAATTATATGCCAACATAAGTATTTGATATGGTAACCCTGACCAAAATACAAGGCTCGTAAGGTGCGGTTATAACTTTGATATAATATATAAAATATGAAAATCCTATCCGAAATGAGAGACCCGTAAGGAAGTTTATTTCTCCAAAATGGAAGGCTTGTAAGGAGAAGTATGATTTATTTTTGGCAAGTGGACCACCTCTTTTCTGGTGTGGGGATAACATCGGGATTCCAAGTAATAGCTCACTTAGTCTTATATGTCGGTTGAGGTCTTATCCCCACTTTATATAAGCATCATGACATTTTATGCATCATGGATTTCATGGCATGTTGTTATATACTCTTCTTTGATATATATCTATTATATATTATGTGTCTTTGTCATCTAACATTGAATGCAGGTTTGATAAGTCATATGTATTGCATGCCCGCATACTTAGTACATTCGAACGTACTAACGAATACTTTTTTTCCTACATGATCTAACCATATAGGGACTAGAGACTTCTTCATCTACTGTTTGACAGCTAGATCAGATTTGAGAAAGCGTTGTGATGAATCTTATCTTCCAAGGACAAGCCACCATAAATCTATCTTATGTTGCTTCCGTTTATGCTATTTACATTGAGGGTGAGCTCGGGACATGTCTTGACCCCTCTCCTATTTTATGACTAGAGACATTGTTGGACATCTTGTAGACTCTTGTACGAATATATGTTATATGTTCATATTTGGAGTTTATATTATACCTATTTATTGGATATGCTTGTTATGATTTGAATATGATATGATGTGTATGTATGCTATGATGTGGATATGTGGAAGATCCTAAGTCCCGCTTTGTCACCATAGAGTGACTCATACTTACCCGCTCTTTAGTTCTTATGTGCTATGTGTTATGTGGATCCATATTTATCCCTATCCCTATGACATCCCCATAGCGTGAGTCCTACTTTCAATTCCTTAGAACTATGTATTTACTATCTTTTATACGATTTCAAGCTGATGATGTGAATATGGATACTGTGAGGCTTGTTTGGGGACTCTCGGGTTCCCATTCGCCATGTCACTCCTAGATCCTAGGTATGGATCGTGACAAGAACCACCCTCTGAAGCCGATAAAGATGCATGAATTCCTCGACGCTGAAATGAATCACCCTATTAAGAGAACCTCAACCTCCAAATAGGGCAGGGAGAATTGACCTGATGAATGGGACCTCTTGGGGTCCCTAAAATTCTGTCTCCACTAAGACAAGACATAGCTAAGGCATTGGTGTAGCATGGCCAAGCCATGTAAGGCAAGACGTGGTTAAGGTATGACAAGAGTTGGTAAAGCTAAGACAAGTCAAGGCTAGGATTGTGGTATGATCATGACTAAATAAGTTTGAGGCTAGTATTGGACAAGAGTGATGGCTTAGGGAACTGAACCATAATGGCAAGCTATGCAGAATAGGACTTGGGCATGGCACAAGTACGTGGTCAAGCGCGAAGCTGAGAGCTTAAGTTGTGCTTTGGCACTAGATTTGAAGGTTGCCCGTGCGTGCTTTGCACATGAGTGGGCAGTTGGACGATTTTGGCGGTTACTAGCCATTGTAGACTTGTCAGCATTGTAGACAGGCTTGTAAAGTTGAATTTAAATTATTTGACACCTTTCAATATCTTTGACCATGAGGAGGCACTACAAGAAAGTAGGTAGTTGCCAACAAAATTTTTCATTGCCATACATTGACTATTGTTGCCAAATGTACTTTTGGCAACAATTTAAAAGTTGTTGCACGTTGTGGCAATAACAGCCGATGCAAAAAAAATTTGCAACAAAGAAAAAGACTTATTGACAAATATCTATTTGACGCAACAAAATTATCGTTGCGATAAATTACGTTTTGTTGGTGAAACATCATAGAATTGTATAATGACTCCAATTTAGGAGCCTTGAGTGCAGAGAAGTTGGCCTGAAAAATGACTGAGGACCTAGTTCACGAGACAGTCTACGGCCCGTGAAATTTTTTATGGCTCGTAGAATGGTTCATGAAGTAGAATTCCGAACAAGGAGAAATTTGAAGTTTTGAGGAAGTTAATCCACGACTTATCACACGACTTGTAAAATATTATATGATTTGTATAAAGTCTCGTAAAAAAGTGTCAAATACAAGGTGAGAATTTGGCTAAGTATGGAAAGACTCTACAAGTCCATCCACGGACCGTAGAAATTTGTACGGCCCATCTTGTTTGTCATAGTCCCCAATTCAGAAAAGGCCATATTTCAGGATTCTCAGGTGAGCCATCAGGCGAGAGGGTCTACGGCCCGTAAAACCTTCTACAACCCATAGATAGGGTTTCATAGATGGCTTCCAGCAATTTTAATTGAGGGGCAGTTTGATCACTTTTCATAATTTTATTTCTAAACTACGTCATTTGAGGGATGGAAAGGGAAACCTATATTAGTCTTCAAGTTCTAAAAACGCCTCTCATTCTCTCATTATTCTAATTCCAAATTTCTAACAGAAGGGCTCTCAAGAACAAGGCTACGATTTTTTAAGTTCCTTCCTCAAGACTTCAACTCCGATCCTCTCTAGTTTCTCAGGTAGGTGAGTTGATTTATGGGTACCCTTTCACCCATAAAGTTCCCTATTATGTATTTTACTAAGTTCCTAAGTTTCAATGCATGCTTATGATAATTTTATAGTTCCCATACTATTATATGATGTCCTTGCGAAATTTCACGATGTATATTCTTATTGAAGTCAAAGCCCCATCCATAAAGAACTGAAATTAAATTAATTGGCATAAGAACTGAATAATGTATTTTCAAAAAACTCACGTGAGGGAGGAGACTAGTCAAAAGATCATGGAAATACATCAATTTCTAGCAAGAACAGCCACCAACTATAATTATCTTTTGAAAAAACAATTAGACCTTTTAGTATTGATAAACAGATTAATTGCAAGGATCTTGATAATTGAATATCTGATTTTTTGGGTAATAATCATTAAAAAAAATTCTCACATATCAATGAAGATCTGTGAATTATCTGTACACAAATATAGCAAACCTAGCATATTTTCTATATGCTTACATGAGAAATAAAAATATTAAGCCAGAAACAATTGATATTGAGAAAGAAACTTGCAATTCAAACCAATGTTTGCTTGAGTAAAGCCACAAATCCTTTCTTTTCAAGTTGACAGCTCTGAAGTATTTTAAAAAATTTGGGAATGAATTGGGACAAAAAGAGTGAAGGGCTTGGGGATAAAAATTATAGCTGGGAGTTTTGTCGCCTTTGTTTATCAATAATAGAATTATTTTTAGCAACAATAAAAATATTTTGTTTCAAATTTCTTTACTATTTTAAATTAATTGTAATACCTATAAAATATGACAACATTAAAATATTACCAACAAAAAAAAGTCATGGCTAAAAATTTAATCTATACCAACAACTAAATAAAGTTGTTGCTATTTATTGATATTTAGCAACAATATCATTATTGTTGCTAATTCTGATTTTCTTCTAGTGAGGTGGCAAGGAGATATGAGATATTGTGATTGTGATTGAGGTATTTGGTCTGTGAAACCCTCATGAATCCCCTTTGTCTATGGAGCCTTAGCTCGACGGACGTATGAATAATAGGCTATGTGACAGTCCTACATTGCATTCATCATATCACTATTAACATCATTGCACTACTATTTTGAGTGAAATATTGTATCGTCATTATGTGTTTCTATACCATATGAGGTATATATGCATAAGAATAAAAGGGCTACTAGTCTAGATAAAAATACAACGTAGCACATTTCGTAATTGGTCCTTGTCTCGTTAACATCTAAGAGTGTCGAAGAATAATTTCATGCGACAGTTATGGGCTAACTGGAAATTATTCAATTGATAGAGAGGGGGGGGGGGGACACAAATACTTTTCAACAGAAGTATTGTGTTCTTAAATGTGCAAAATAAAATGTCAATAATTTCATATGACACATTCAATCACTTTCGATGAGAAAGGAGTTACAATTGTTTCTAATAAGAGCATTTACCAGTACTTTAAGCCTAATCGTTAAAATTCAACAAATCTACATTTCAACAAGCCTTGAAATAGGGGGCACCTGTAGACACATAAATTTATGTGGATTGAATTCATACAAAATTTGAATTTAAATTCATGATAATTTGGATTGAATTAATTAATTTGGACTTCACAAATTAATAAGTCCATTTTATTAATTTCAAGTCCAAGCTTCATTTCATCTTTGAGGCCTAAACTTATGGCACATGTTAAGATGACTTGGCATTCCAGTCAAGTTCAAGACCAGCAATAGAATGTCATTCGTTAAAATGATGTAGCAATCCTGGTCAAAGTTGAACAACCAATAAAAAAATAATTTTATCACATAGTATTTATGATAATCTTGATGACTTGCAAGAATCAATCATAAGAAGGTAAAAGAGTTCATCCACATTTGGACTGTCTCCCTCCTACAACTATAAATAGAAAGGTTACATAATTTTCTAAGGACATTGTCCAAGCATTGGAGAAAAGCTACAGGTCAACGGGAGATTGACCTGAAACAACGAAGTGCTGCCGACATTCTCTCCTAGAGATCTAGAGATCCCGGAGATTAAACGCATCTCAAAGAGGTTTACATCAAGCTATATTTGAGAAATATGCTACTACCAGTCCTCAATGCATCTTAAGGAGGTCTACATCATCCTACATTCGAAAAATATGCTATTACCAACCCTCGAATTATGAAAACGCATTAGGAAAATATGTTACTATTGGCCTTCGAATTACGAAAACACATCAGAAGAGAAGAATTAAGACAATAACGGAATTATACTCATTACATATTCATCAATAAAATTATTTTTCTTTTATTTATTTTGATTGCATTTAATTTTCCGCATTATGAAAATTTGTTGCGGGAACAATAATTAAGCTCTTTTGTTTATTTTAGGAATAAGATCGTATTATTGTACTAAAAAAATCTACAATATGCATGTAATTAATTGATGCAAGAGACACAAAAGAGGATTGCAACTGCCAAAAAAAAAACAGAAGAATTGCATTAGAATGAAATTTTGAGTCTTCTATATATAATTTACTCGAAACTATTTGTGTTATGGTAGGACGATGATGATGGAGAAAAATAAGATGATGATGGAGGGGAAGCAACAAAAGAAGAGGAAGATGACGCAGGAGGAGGAAAAAGACAACCAGCGTTATAATTTTGAATAATCTAAATAAATTGGACTAAAAAAAATGAGAAATAAACTGAGATTTTGCCTAATTTGCCCTAGAGTGATCATAGCCATTAATACCCATCTTGAATCAAGTACTCCATTGAACTATTCCTTTATTTAGGAGTACTTTTTTTTCCTTTTCAAAAGAAACCTCTAATGTTTAGTTAGAAAATTCTATTTGTTCATCATTTCCCTTAGCTTTCAACCGGATAGGAGTGACGTTACCAAGAAACTGGAGTTATAATCGAAAATTTCATGAAACTGTCAAGACTATTTTCGTCCACCTCCTCCCCTGTCCTAAAAGCTGCGCCATACTTCAAGAGTTCTAACTCCATTGCGTCCGCCAAAGAGCTTCATGGTCATCTCATCAGAACTCAAAAACACTCTGACCCTTTTGCCATTTCAGACGTCATTAGATTCTACTCTCTGTTCCCGACGTCCATACACAAAGCCCTTCTTGCTTTTAGTCAAACTCAACGGCCAACATTGCCAATTTGGAATTACATGATTCAGGGGTTGTCTAAGAGTGATCGACCCATTGAAGCACTCCGTATGTATGACAGAATGCACCAACAAGGACTCCGTGGAAACAACCTCACTTTCATTTTCATCTTCAAGGCTTGTTCACAGCTTTCGGATATTCTGCTTGGACGGGCAGTTCATGTTAATGTTCTGAAACTTGGGTATTTGTCGTACTTGTATGTCTGTAATGCTTTGGTTTATATGTATGGTTCTTGTGGTGATTTAGCCGGTGCTCGAAAAGTGTTTGATGAAATGTCTGAGAGAGACTTAGTCTCATGGAACTCATTAATTTGTGGGTATAGTCAGTGTAATCAATATCATGAAGTATTGAGTCTTTTGTCTTCAATGCAGGCAGAAAATGTAAAGGCGGATGCAGTGACATTGGTGAAAGCAGTGCTAGCTTGTAGCTATTTAGGGGATTTTGACACTGTGGATTCTGTGGCGAAGTATATAAGGGATAGTTGTGTGAGAATTGATGTATACTTGGGGAATACATTGATTGATATGTATGGTAGACGTGGATTAGTTATCTTAGCCGAAGAAGTTTTTGCTATGATGGAGGAGAGAAATGTGGTTTCATGGAATGCTATGATAATGGGGTATGCTAAAGCAGGGGATTTAACGGCTGCAAGGGAACTTTTTGATAAGATGCCCAACAGAGATGTGATTTCTTGGACTTCTATGATCACAGGATACTGTCAAGCTAATCGATTTTCAGACGCCATTGCACTTTTCCAAGAGATGATGGCAATTAAGGTTAAGTCTGATGAAGTTACAGTAGCTATTGTGCTTTCTGCTTGTGCACGTTTAGGTACATTTGATGTGGGTAAGGCAGTACATGATTATGCTTGTCAGCATGACATTAAAATGGACATTTACGTGGGGAATGCACTGATGGATATGTACTGCAAATGTGGGTCTGTTAATACAGCCTTGGAAGTGTTTTTGGGCATGAGCAAAAAGGATACTGTTTCTTGGACTTCGATAATCTCTGGCCTTGCAGTGAATGGCTTTCACGACAATGCTCTTCAGCTCTTCTCACAGATGTTAGAAGAAGGTTGTAAGCCAACTCATGGTACTTTTATTGGCGTACTACTTGCTTGTGCTCATGCAGGTTTGGTGGACAAAGGTTTGGAATACTTCTCGAGTATGGAAAAACGTCATGGATTGGTGCCAGAAATGAAGCATTATGGTTGTGTTGTTGATTTGTTGTGCCGCTCTGGTAATTTATATAGAGCATTTGAGTTTATAAATCTTATGCCTATGGCGGCAGATGTGGTTTTATGGAGAATGTTGCTTAGTGCTTGTAAACTTCATGGTAATGTAGTTCTTGCTGAAATTGCTACAAACAAACTTCTTCAATTAGATCCTGATAATGGTGGTAATTATGTTCTGTCATCAAGCACTTATGCCACTGCAGAGAGGTGGGACGATGCAATGAAAATTAGGGAATTGATGGATGAGGGCACGGTACAGAGGCCAGTAGGCTGGAGTTCAATTGAAGTAGATGCGATTGTCTAGCATTCAGTGAACCACCTCTTGGAAATGTAAAGTATCTAAAACCAAAGGCTTCCTTCACATGGTACTATTTGTACAGATTATCACGAGATTGAGCAAACAGGTTAGTAGGCATGTGAAACTGCAGTGCATATCATGTAAGCAAGAGTTACTGTTCTGTATCTTCCCTTTTGGATAAAGGAAAGCTTAATATGAGTTGCCAACTTACGCATGAATCTGTTTTGCTAGTCTTCAGCACTATAAAGATGAAGGTCCTCGTATGGATTTATGTTGGTATTTGATACATAAAGAACATTTTAAGTTTGATCGTGGAGTACAAAATTGTATTTATGATCAATGCTTCCTTGGGGTTACAGATAGTTGTTGTAACTTGACGCAACATATCAAAGTGTATATTGCAAGTATGGTACCAGTCTTCTGCTCTCTGTGTTTATAAACTCAAGTTGCTATTGCCTCTGTGCCACATCAAACATTGTAAAATTAGAATGATGGTTAGAGGCTCAGATCATACTGCTTAGAAGACTGAATGTAGCTGTAGCAGCAGAATTGCAAGGTATGAAGCTGCAAAGATCTTGCTGATTCTTTCGTTACTTTGTTAATTATACTGTATATTTCTGAATGATGTTTTGTATGAATGATCAATAGCTTTGCATTATTCAAGTGCGTAGTATCCCTTTGTGCAGTTTTTTTAGGAGGAGGAGGATTATTCCATCTTACAAACATCTGATACCAATTTTGAGTCTAGGCACACTGCTAGTAATTTCTATTCAGCTACAGGTTGAACATGACCTTGATGGCATTTCCACCGTGAGAACTGGTCTCAAAGGCTTCTTCCACGCCCTCTTGAGTAAAGTTATATCTGTGGGTTATAAGAGGCTTCACATCTATTTTCCCAGTTCTCAGAAGTTCAATGCAGAGTTGCCATGTATTTCGGTATCTGAAAATGCCCATGACATCCACTTCCCTATGACCAAAAAAGTTAAAAAATCTCTGGTTGGAAGTTTCTCCTTTGAGAAGTGTTTCGGGTAAGAAATTTAACTCAAAGAAGTACAAGTACCTAGCAGCAGCCGAAGTTAGAGAGAGAGTCATCTCACTCTGGCCTAAACCAACGAGGCATACTTTACCACCAGCACGGGTGGCTTGCAGAGCCATTGTCATAGTCTTGTTAAAACCAACACAATCAAAGCTCAAATCCACAGGACCACCCATTGCATCACGTATTTGCACCACTTCCTCTTCCACATCCTACAACTTGAATATTGCATGAGATTTACCATGTTTGACCATCAAAAGAAAAAGACATTATCTGTCATCATCAACATCATCAACATTACTCCAATGCCTCAAAGGCTCCCGCCGATAAAGACATTATCTGTGTATAACATGAATAACATCTGTTGAGGAGAGAAAAGAAGGGAAAACCTGAATATCGGAAGAAACTTTAATGATCTCATCAGCACCGAGGTCTTTTGCGAATGATAAACGACAATCATCTATATCAGCGATGACTATCTTGGGTGATCCAAAAGCACGAGATGCCAGCATAGTGACAAGGCCAATAGGTCCTGCACCTATGATGAGTAGTTTGGTGTCAGGACCTACATTGGCACGTCGGCAAGCATGGACACCAACACTCAAAGGTTCGCACATTGCACCTTCCTCCAAGCTCACGTTATCCGGTAACTTAAAGCATAGATCTGCAGGATGCACCACCTGATGCAGAGACAGATTCCACAATTTCTTATGAAGCCTAGTAAAGGGTTCCTAGAGAAGGTAAACTCTTTTTCAGTACTGGTCTCTGTATGACTCTCACTGGTTCCAACACTCCGATTGCTCTGATCAGCAAATGTTATGTTTTTCTACTTTGAGAAAAGATGGAGCAGAGATATTACCTGGTTGGCTAAGGCACCATTAGTTGGAGGAGAGCCAAAGAATTTCATTTCACGGCAGAGATTGTAGCGACCGTCTTTGCATAGTTGACACTGCCTGCAACTAATACCAGGTTCCAAAGCTACACGATCACCGATCCTCAGAAACTTCACTTGGCTACCAACCTGTTCTACAATTCCAGCACACTCATGCCCAAGTATCATTGGCTTTTTAACCACGAAATTTGCTACTCTCATATTCTGGAAAGCCATATTGAACTAATCTTACAACGCAGCAGTCTGAAATTTTCCAAGTAACTTAACAATTGATATAATTAATCTTAAGGGCATCGCCTAATAATCAATAAAATGGTTGAAAGTCATGAGAGAAAGTGGCTGAGTGCCGATACCTGTACTAGTGGGAGAAAACTTAAGGTGCTGACCCCGATATTACTATTATAAAAGAAGTTAGAATTTTTCTATCCACTATTATACAGATGAAACTTACCTTAAAGTGATGAATATCACTGCCACAAATACCAACCGCCTTAATTCGAATCTTGACATCATAAGGACCTAATCAACCCAAGATTTAGCACAAAACAAATAAATTCAACTTCCCAACTTGATGCACAAGTAGAATCAAGACAGGTTTGCCAGATCAAAAAGTCATAAAGGAATTCAGCTTCGAAATACCAACCAAGAGGCGGGAGACTATACTGCTGAATCCGAAGTGTTTTGATGCCAAGAAGCCAAACTGCCAAGTTCTCTTCTTCTGTTACAGCGTGTTCTGCTTCACCGTCTGATAGATATCCCTTCATCGCCATTCTTACACACTGCCACAACGTCACAAAGACTGAGTTGACAAGTATTCCTTTTGTGATAGGGCTGTCAAATGAGGTCAAATATAGTCGTCCAAAATTTTATGGGTTGATTTAACATAATTTTTATTGAATTGAATCTTAACTCATTTAAATTTTAACTTATTTTAAAATAATTTTTAATTAAACTTAATTTTATTTTTAATTTCAAATTATTTTTATATTTTTTATTATTTATTTGTAACTTTTTATTTTAATTTTTTGAGTTGAAATTTAAATTATGATTATATTTAATTTTAGTTCATTTAAACTTAGTCCATTTGAACCCAAAATAAATTTAAACGGATGATAACCTAACTTAATTTCTATTTGAACCTATTTCAGCAATTTTAGTTTTAACGGACTTGCTCATTTCATACCCATAATTAACAAGTATTCCTTTTGTGATCCGTCTTGATTTATATGTGATACTTTGTCTTTTCTTTTTAGCATGTTGTAAAACAAAAAAGAGCAGCATACTTTTTATTTTTCATTAATTTTAAGAATTTCAATTTATCTTTAGTGGGATGACAAATATTTATGATTTATTTACCTCACAAAAGTTTGAAAGTCCTTTTTTTATTTATTAAATTTCATGATATCCTTATAATTTTGCAAGAACGTAGGATAGATATGTTGCCATGTAAGACTAGTGGGCCACGACTTGTCTTCTTTTGTTAATGAAAGATTAGCTGTGAAATGGACGTCAAAGCAGAAACTGAGCCTTGGAGAACTGCTTCTGTGGTTATGTTCAAAAAGTGGTTTGATATTTTGTCCCCCCGTAAAAAAAATATTTTTAAAAGTGTAGTTTATTTAACTTAAAATAATAAAAAATATTTTTATAAAAAAATTTTTATGAAGGGCAAAAAATTAAGATTATTATATTTAATTGACATTTTATATAATTTTCTGATGATCTTCTTATTGATAGGACTGCCATTATGGTCAACAGGACTGATAGTAATAGGAAGTGTCAAGTAAGTGACATATTTGTATTATTACTTTTATATTAAATGAAGTGATACGAAATATTCCATTTGATTGACGATTAACAACAATATGAGCTAAGTATTCCATTTTAGTTTCATTTTTATGTTTTTGAATTGTTATGCCTCGTTTGTCTTTGTCTCTATGCCCTTCTTTATAATATGTTGATTCTCTTAAAGTCACCTACCTTTGGGCTTTGTTTTTGTTTACATATTCTTTTCTTATGTTAAAACCAGTTACACCTGCATATTGATTATAATATTTATGAATGTTCATCCGAATCAAACTTCATCCCAAGATGTATGGGCACATTACATTCACTTTGAGGTTCACTAGATCCAATCTCCATAAATCTAAATTACATAGAATACAAATAAGATAAATAATCAATAATCTTAAAGTTAAAAGAAAATGTAGTCTTAAATTTTTTTTTTAAAAAAATAGATTATAAAATAAGTTCAAATAATGATATGAAAATACAGTGGGTTCTAATTTTGAAGTGACAAATAGAAAGCAAACTTAGGAATCATGTATTGTCTATACTCGGAGGAATTTTCTTTATTACTAAGAAGAAATATGGAGTGAACTAACTAACAAAGATATCTGAAGAGAAAGTCTTGTTGGTTCATTAGAGAATAAAAAAGAAGAGAAGTAAACAACAAAAATTATATAGTAGTAATTCTAAGTTTTAAGTAACAATTTAGTTTGATGTTTTTACAACTTCAAGGATAACTATAGACACCATTTATGTCAACTATTTGTGAACTTTATTCAATTTATGGTGTGTGCTTTAAGGATGATAAATACTCACATTTTTGTTATTCATTTTTTACTTAATATTCAAAAGGTTTAGTTGAGGCATTTCATCAAACATATTATATAGACACTCTTTTACAATGACAATTGCAACTATAAGAAGAATCTACAAACAATGAATTATCTATGTTTTGTGTCGTCTCTTCTTCTAGAGAAATAATATTGTTCAGCAAGGAAGAAGTACTATAGCTTAACCATGATTTAGGAATTTATTTTGGTTAGAAAATTATTCACTCTTTAATTGTAAGAAGATAAGAATTGTATTGCACAAACTGGAGGTGAGCGAGTCCCCTAAATAAGTGTGTGTCAAATTTTAGAAAGAAAGGCCACGTAAGATAATACACGTCTGCTGTGGTGAAACGGTAGAGAGAGTGCTAATCACGAGATTCTGGTCTCCGCTCACCTCACCTCAACTTTGCCTCTCACTCACAAATGTCTTCATTTTCTCTCTCTCTCTCTTGGTTGTGTTCACGTCATTCATCCATTTCTCCTCGTCTAAATTTCTATAAATTATGCGACTTCTTACTTGATTCCCTTAACCAACTCTTTGATTTTTTTATTTTTTTTACTTTTCCCATGGATAAATGTCGTCTCCTTCTTTTTTTGGCCGCGATTTCTTCCATTTTCCGGCTTCTTTGTGCTACCTCCGGCGACGCTGATCCGATTTACGTGTAAGTTCACCTTTAATTTGTGCTACTTTCAACTGCTCTACTATTTTACCTAACTTATTGTTGTTTCTCAAAGTAGAGACAGACTACTAGTATGTTTGATTATAACTTTGGAGATTTAGCAATTCGCACAGCTCGATTATATAGTATCACTCCGCTAATCAGTTAAATTGGAAAGGAAGTGGTTTGTGTGGGGACGATGCTTTTTTGAGGTAGGAGATTAGCATTTTACGGTTATTTTTGGGTATTAAATAATAATGTTAAAGTTTAAGTTGAAATAAGAGACTTGGATCAAATTTTGGGATATTTGTGAAGAAAAATAATTTGTACTCATCAGTAACAGATAATCATTTTCACTCTGTTGGTAGAAGATAGTTTCAGTCCTACCAAACGCTATGTGAAGACCTTTTCTGGAAATTAAAGCTTTTTTCCTTGTTCCTGATATATCTCAATACTTTACTTCCTAAAATTGATAGACGAAGCATTGGGAATTAGAGGTGAGGTTGGTGTATCACTTGATTAGTGTACGCTTGCACATATATTCGGAAGATGAGGAGTTTTTTCTCCCTTTATATTTTCTAAATCTACATTTCAAGGGGCAAAATTTGGATATCAAATAGCGTTTATCTTGTGGTAATAATCTGTGTTTCTTGTGGAGTGGAATTTTTGTCCTTGCTAATCCAAAGAAATGGAATTGGATTCCTAGAGTAACTGTGGAATCAATCGACCTTTCTTTTAAACAATTAAAATCTTGTATATTTTGCCTGACACTCCGTTTGGATCATTAATGATTAAATCACAGATTAAAATGCTCGGTGCTCAAGGAACCTGTTATTGTTGAGAACTAACTAAGCATCAGTTAGACATGACTTCAACCACATATATATTGACATTTAGGAGCTGCTATCTCTTGACACTTGGATTTTAACTTCTTAAAAATACAAGCCAAACAACTAAGTAATATCCAATGATGGTGCGCATTTGGAATATAGAAGGGTTTAAATTTGGTTTGGCTTTGATTTTGTTTTGGAAAATAATGAGTGGTTGGATTTGGCTTTGGGAGAATTGCTTGTGTCATGTTGGAAGACTTACTATTGGAAGGAATATATTTGATATTTTTTGTTTTGGGGGTTTTCGGAGTGTGAAACAACATTTCAAAAAAATATGTACCAAATTATTAATACCTCAATATTTTATCTCTTGAGTGAATTGATGCCAGTGAGCTGCTTTGTTTACTTCATAAGATTATTAATTTAGAGAGGCACTGTCATGCCCTCCAGAAACGTGGTTAGTTGCGGATCATTATTCGTAATATTTTTCTTTTTGTAAGTAATTGTTATGTATTGAAATACCTAATTTATGGCCCTCCCTTCCTCCCACACACTTGAAAGTGCAATGAAACATCCACAGATTCCAGACTGTCTGTACTCAGTGGTTTTACTCGATGCAAATCTCTCATCTATGATTTTTTTAGTTTAGCTTTGATCACATTCATTCAACATAACTTTACAATTGTAATATTTAACTATTAGAAGACCCACATTAGCCCACGCTATTATGGCTGGCTTGTCGAGATGAACACAACTATCCTGAAAACCCACATAGCCAAGGTACAGCTCTTAAGTCACACATTCGAAAACCCAACTGAAGCATTAATAGCCTCAGAAGCTGCTAACAAGAGTGATCCCAAGAACTAGCAATAACTGAGAGTCGACGTAATGTTTGACCAGCCAACTGGTCATGGATGTCTTAAGCTCATTTTGGATGTGGAACATGATGACTAACAACTATGTGTTCTCAAATGTATGAAGTTATTAAACTTTCATTGCTTTTTGTTTATGTTCTAGTATTTTCTAGACAGAATCATGCAATGTAAATAGCAGTATGTGCATATAAAATATACCTTCTGAAAGATTTTTAAGCTGTAGCCACTCTCTGGACTATAGTATGCTATGATTATTGCAATCAGCCATTGGTTCTCTCTCTACTCCTGCTTTCCTGGATAGCGTCTTGATTTCATTCCTGGTGATAGTTTTATGAGCTAGATTCTGATTAAATTCCAAGTATCCGCTTGTTTTCTGCTGCAATTCTGAAGTTATCTGTTTCATGACTTCTGATCATTAAATATTTTGGTTCACAGAGAATGTGTTGGTCACTGCAAGGAGACTGGATGTGTGGAGGGAAAATGCTTTCAGCATTGTAATTTTCCTTCTGGGGAAAAACCAATTGATGGTCCATGGTACCTCCAGGAACCACTTTATCTGAGATGGAAACAGTGGGACTGCCTTAGTGATTGCCGATACCACTGTATGCTTGCCAGGGAAGAAGAAAGGCAGAAACTTGGTCTTAAGCCTATCAAATATCATGGGAAATGGCCATTCCAGCGTGTTTATGGGATCCAGGTTCATCATAAAATTAGATTAATTTTTTCCTATATCTAGCATCTGATATAATTGATTCATTTAACATAGTCCCCTTCTAGACCAGGAACCTGTTTCTGTGGCATTCTCTACCCTTAACCTTGCTATACAATTCCATGGATGGGTTTCTTTTTTTATTCTCGTGAAGTACAAGCTACCTTTTAGCCCAAAGAAGAAGCCATATTATGAATACACTGGCTTGTGGCATATTTATGCTATTTTATCAATGAACTCCTGGATCTGGAGTGCTGTTTCCCATAGTAGGTGAGTTCCCATTCTTTTTGTTTCTCTCTGATTAGTTATTCATATCTACTGTAAACTGCATAAATTTAATTTAAGCTGCAATCAAGGAGTTTGAAGTTGTCTTTCTGAAGTTAATTTAGTTCCCACTTTTTTAGCACAGGCTTCTCGCTGAAAACATTGTTACTAGAAACTGTTTGAGTTTCTTCTATTGATAGACAGCTACATCTTCACATATGAAGAAAGTAGATATTTTCTCCATTGCTTGTGAATTTCCGAATGAAGTTGTGCTCCGTCAGATATCATATGTGACCATGATGCTGCTGTGAAAAATTATGGTTTATGAGAAGTGGAAATAATGTCATTTGTGCCTTTTGCACTTCTATTTATTAGTGGAATGTAACAGGGTAGCACTGTTTGGTGCATGTAAATCATGTTGTTTACTAAACCCATCCTTCCATTTTATGTGGCATCCTTTAACTTGACATGGTGTTTAAATTAAAAAAAAGGAACACTTTTGAAACTTGTGGTCTAAAACAATCCAGAGATATTTTTGTGGTTGTAAATCATTTCATTAAGGATAAAAGGGGCATCTTAAAGTCTTTCTTTTGTTTCTAATTTTTTGGTGCATGTAAATCATGTTTTACTAAAGAGTACTCCCTTCCTCCCATATTATATGACACCTTTTGACTTGACACATTGTTTAAGATAAAAAAGGAAGAGGTTTGAAAGTTGTAATTTAAATAATTCTTATAAATTATTTCATTAAAAGTAAAGGGAAATTCTAAAGTTAAATTATTTCTAATCATAGTAAGATAACATTCTTTGAGATGGGCTAAAAAAGTAAGCATGCCACATAAAATGAAACAGAGAGAGTAATTCTTTTTTGAACTACATTAAGGACATCTCCAACCCAAAACACCAAATTTTACACTAAAATGGTATCAACACTATTTTAGTGTGAATCAATTTCAACCCACTGCACTAAATTTTACATCAAAAAGAAATATTTTTCTTTCTCTTCATTATTATATTATTATTTTTTATTTCATTTATATTTTCTTATTTCATAAAACAATTCTTTCTAAAATATTCAATATAACTCATATTCTTTTCTTTTATAGTCGTTTAAAATAAAATTATTTTATATCATAATTTTAAAATAATATAAACTGCTAGAATATATTATACATTATATTAATAATGTATAATACAAATAAAAGTGAAATTATTGATGAAAAACAATTAAATAATTGAAAAGTTTATTTGAAATTCTTCATAAATAATCAACTTTCAAGATTATTATGTTGCTCCCATAAATGTTCTATTAATGCATTGCATAGCTTAAAATGAGCTTCTTTGTCCTTAATTTTTTAATGTCGAGCTAGAAATTGTTGAAATCGATAATTTCCATCTATTGCTATTTCTACGGTCGGAGTTGGACCTTCCAATGCATTTCGAATGGGTGCATTAAGATTACAACTTAATCTTAATTACCATGTTGTGCATTATAATACACGAAGTTAATATATCATGCAACTCTCCTTTTTTCTGAAAACGTAACGGCCCTGAGATAATTGCAAAACAACATTGCAAAACTCTGAATGAACGTTCAACAACTTTTCGACATGATTCTTGTTTCATGGAAAAATATTTTTTTTTTAAAAGTACATTATATTATTTGTCTAATAATTTATATGTTTGCATTTTTAATTTTTGTGAAGGTTAATTGTAGTTATATCAATTATAATTTATAGAGAATTAACATAAACTTAATTCTGAAAAGGCCATAGATAGAAAAATTAATTTAGAAAACAAGCTAACTTTTATATTTAAAATTAATATTATAAAAGTATTGCATAAAAGATAATTAACTATACAAGAGATTTAATTCAAACATACAATTCATATAATGTTTAATTGAAAGTTTTGTATAATGAAATAATATTAAAATATCCAATAAAGTGAATTTGTGTGATAAATAGTGTTACACCAAATAACGGTGTAGAATTTGATGTTGGGTTGGAGCTTCGGAATATCAATTTTTTTATATAAAAATAGGATTTGGTGTAAAAATTTGGTATTGCATTGGAGATGGTCTAAGCCTTAACACGAGAGAGAGAGAGAGAGAGAGGACACTGAAATGATTCTATCTGTTCCAATTTATATGGTATTATTTCGTTATTAATGCATTCCAAAAAGAATGACAACTTTCTAACAACAACAACAACATACCCAGCGGAATCTCACAAGTGGGGTCTGGGGAGGGTACAATATACGCAGACCTTACCACTACCTCGTAGAGGTGGAGAGATTGTTTCCTGGGAACCATCCTCTCAAAAGTCCATAAGCAGAATAAACTAGATATGAGAAAAGGAAAAGAAAGGAAGGGGAACAAAAAAAGGGGACTAATAAGGAAGATGGAAAAAGACATGACCAGGTGTACAAGCAATGTAAATACTCTAAGAGCAAACAAATATAAGACTAATAATAACAACAAACTAATAATAACAACATATACTTTGAATACATCACTACTCCTACTAACCTACTATAACATAGTCAATTAACGACCTACCCCTACTAACCTATTAGCCCTGTACTCTAATACGCAACCTCCACTCTTTTCTATCTAAGGTCATGTCCTCGGTGAGATGAAGTTTCGCCATATCATGTCTGATCACCTCCACTATGCTTCTTCAGGCTACCTCTACCCCTCCGCGTATCCTCTAAATCCAACCTTTTGCACCTCCTAACCAGAGCCTCAATACTCCTTCTCTGCACATGTCCAAACCAACGCAGTCTCGCTTCCCTATCTTGTCAGCCACAGGGGCCACCTCTAGCCTCTCCCGGATAACCTCATTCGTAATCCTATCCCTCCTAGTATGTGCACACATCCATCTCAACATCCTCATTTCCGCAACTTGCATCTTCTGAACATGTGAATTCTTAATTGACCAATACTCCACCCCATATAATAAAGATGGTCTAACCATTATTTGTAAAACTTGCCTTTCAGCTAGTTGGTATCTTCTTATCACACAGTACTCCTGAGGCAAGCCTCCATTTCGTCAACGCTGCCCCAATACGATGTGTAACATCATCGTCGATGTCTCCACTACTTTGGATGATGGATCCAAGATACTTAAAGCTTTCTCTCTTAGGAATAGGTTGAGTGGCAGGCTTCATTTCAATGTCTGTTGCATCTCTAGCAACACTGAATTTACACTCCAAGTATTCTGTTTTGGTTCTGCTCAATTTGAACCCGTTGGATTCCAAATTATCCCTCCAAACCTCCAATCTATCATTAACTTTAGCCCGAGTCTCATCGATCAGTACTGTGTTATCTACGAATAGCAAACACCATGGTACCCCCTCCTGGATAGACCGTGTCAACTCATCCATTATCAAAGCAAAAAAAAAAAAAAGGGCTCAACACAGATCATTGATGGAGTCCCATCTCAACAGGGAAGTACTCGGAGTCTCCTCCCACCGTTCTTACTCGAGTTCTGGCTCCGTCATACATATCCTTTATCACCCTAATATATGCCATTGGCACACCTTTCGCCTCTAGGCATCTCCATAAAACATCCCTCGGCACTTTGTCATAAACCTTTTCTAAGTCAATGAACACCATATGAAGGTCTCTCCTTCTCTCCCTATATTTCTCCACTAATCTCCGAACAAGATGAATTGCTTCAGTAGTTGATCATCCTGACATAAACCCGAGTTGGTTCTCAGAGATAAGACACTACTTTCCTCACCGTGTCTCCACCACTCTCTCCCAAACCTTCATAGTGTGGCTTAGCAACTTGATACCCCTGTAATTGTTACAACTTTGGATATCCCCCTTGTTCTTGTACAATGAAAACTATTGTACTCCTCCTTCATTCCTCGGGCATCTTACGGTCTTTAATGACAACTTTCTAAATCTGGGGAAAAAAAATTAATCTTCCATTTTACCTGTAATGACAAGCTTTTACAGCTACACAAATGTTATGGTGTGTTTAAGATCACAAGTCCCAAAACTCTTATAGCCACATAAATGTCATGACATATTTAGGACTACTAGTGTGAAAAAGTCTTTCTTAAACTTCATGCTCAGTCAAATTATGGCTTACATAATTATGCTGTTTTCTTCTTGCTTACAGTTTGTCTGTTTGGATTTTCCGTGTTTAATGTTCTTGAATTAATTGCAGAGATGTGGAATTGACAGAGAAGCTGGACTATTCATCCGCGGTTGCATTTATTGGATATTCTCTTCTTGTTGCTATATTGCGAGCCTTCAATGTGAGAGATGAGGCATCAAGGGTAATGGTTGCTGCTCCCATTGTTGCATTTGTGACAACCCATATCTTGTATCTGAACTTTTATCAACTTGACCATGGTATGTCCCATTTCAGTATTGACTTTCTTTCTGTTGAAAAATGCATGATTGTCATCATGAAAAGATGGCTACCCCTATTCTACTAGTGAACCCGGTTCAATAGTAATGCAGTAAAGCAGACGCCCAACTTATAGTAGAAAAACTCCTTTGCTCAAGGGAGAAATAACCACTATCTAGTAGGATTTCAACAACTCTTATTACTTCAAACTCTAGCAATGTCAACTTACAAACTCACAACTCACAACTCACAACTAATGATAAACAAACCTACTCTCAAACACAACTCACACAAAGAAAGCAACTTCTTACAATATTTGTCCCTAAACAAAGATTCTAAGAAGACTGCAAAACAACTTGAACAATCTTGCTTGAGTGCTCTCCTGTAATTGCCGTGCTCTTGCTTGAATGCTCTCACTTTTCAGATTGCAAAAGCTTTGACTTCTAGGGTTAAGGATCGTTTATATAGTCAACCCTAGAGTCATTCCATATAGGAGACTCCTATTCTAAGTAGGGCACACGATTCTTTTCCTTGTAGAAGTCCTATTCTAGTGCTGCTGCCTTTCCAAGTCCCTTTCTGATTCTGTTTTCCTTAAGCAGCATTCCTTCTCCAACTGGGATTGTGCTTTGTGACTCCTGATGCATCTGGCCGAACCTGATTCCGTTTGTCATCATTAAAACAACACAGTACCTGCAAAGGTCCTAACACATCAGGTGTACCTTATTACCTGCTAGGCCTGGAAACAATACATAAACTCCTTGGATAATTGTAGCATCATTTAGGATCTTTATAATTTTCAGCTTCTGCACTATATAAAAAACGCAAAAACTTGGTTAATTTAACTTTCTATAGTTTCTCTCTATAGACATAATCCAGATGTGGGTAGATGATTGAATTTACTTTCAAGTTATTATGCATGTCCGTTTTGGATGAGAGTAAAGATGAAGATTGTAATGAATAAACTTTAGGAAAGGTAAAATGCTGCATGAGGTTGGGGGCCTTTTCCCAATGGGTGATTTGTGGGGTGTCAACCACTGTGAAGGTAAAACAAAGCTGACAAACAACTTTCTAAAAATCAATTAGAACTGGCCATTAGGCTATCTGCTTCACCTACCTCCTTTGATCTTTAATTACTACAATTTGTGATTCCTTAAGATTTGGTCCTAAGGCGTGGAAATGGGAGTTTGAGCTAAATTTGTTGGGGTCAAAATGAGTTGTAGTTGTCTCAAAAAGTTTGGGGGCCTAAAACCTAACTTCATAAAGAGGCCTTATTTTATTTTACATATATAAATTGAATAATTATAATATACTTAGTGTAATCCCAAAAATCTGGAGAGGTAAGATATGTGCAAACATTATGGAGTAATAATGTAAACAATGTAAATTTCCAATGAAAAATATATAACATAGAGTTAGAATAGTAAAATCTAACTAAAAAGTTTAAAAAGTTTATATAATGATATTGAAGTAGTGTTGTTTTAAATTTAACTAGGTGATATAATCATATTAAAATAGTGTTGATTAGTTTTAGTGCTTGAAATTTAAAGAAGACACCAAAAAATAAATTTGATCTTTCTATAAACATAGAACAATAGATTTTGCATGATGTAGAAGATTTGACCATTTAGGCGACTTAAAATATTCAATAATGAGATAATAAAATAGCGAAAAAGGAAACTTATAAAAAGTAAATATAAGAATAATAACGTTGGTTCATGATACTAATTGTAATATAAATGAGGCAACAAAACAAATAGCCACATAAGAAAGGATGCTACAATTAACTAAACACAATTCCGTTTCTCAATTATTACAATGGTTTTTTTTCCTGATAAGAGGTTCAATTATTACGACGATCTTTATATTAAATGAGGTAAAAATATTATATTTCTTATCCAAACAATTCTTCTAAAATTTACCAATATATGAGTTTTTTTAACAATATATGTAAATATATATATACATCTTTAGGAGAAAGTAGGGGCTCCAAAAAATATTGGGGTCCCAACCAATTGCTTTAATGGCTTTATGATTTACGGCTTGGCTGCACCCATAAATGGGTCATTACTCAACCGTACTTAAAAGTTGCTATGAGATGGAATGGGTGAAGATGGACCGAATAATGGGTCATAATCCAACCCACCCAGCTCTTACCAAGTTTTAATTTTCTTTGTTGATTTTTTATTAAGTTATTTAATTATCAAACAGAATTACTAATGAAAAACTTCTTTATTACAGTTGTATATAATATATCTAACAATTTGTTCTTGTTTATTTAAATATTTTAACAAGATTTATCATGGGTCAATTTGGGTTAATGCATAGCCCAAATTAAGCCAACTTTTAGATGGTTGAATTTGGGCCACCGAGATGGCTGACTTAATTAATGGGCTGGTCATTAACCTGCCCAAATTTAGACTGGTAGTTGTGGGGGTGGGGGTGGGGGGGTGAGGTCATGTTTTCATGGGCTACTTTTGCTGCCTTTAGTCCTAATGATGTAGTTGGATTCCACCTTCCAGTGTTCCTAAACCAGCTTAGACTTTCTATCTTGTCTATTCCTGAGTTTACTTTCAGGTCATTTTGTGTTTCCTTTGGGATGTTAAGTAAAGAGTGACACAAGAATGATAATGCGTGGATATAGCTCAGAAAAAGTAGAAAAAACTGCATCTTAGAGAATCCAGTTTTGGCTTGATGAGGATGGTGTCGCGCAATTATCTTGTCCCCGGACCCTGCGCATAGTGGGAGGTTTAGTGGACTGGACTTACCTTTTTTTTCATTTAACTGTTATCGAATCTATGAGCTGAATGTTCAATTGCTATCACAAAGTGTTTGACATAAAAGAGAATAGTGAACGGTGCAGTGTTATGCTGGTGTTTGCAATGCTATCTATTATCATCAAGTGTGACATAAAAGAGAAAAGTTCAAGAGTACTAAAGGCTATTTGGTGGAGGTCTTCCTCTACTGATTGGCCATTTTTATCCTCTACCTATTGAACATACAGTGTACATGCATTTATTGGCAAGTTGCCTTTTTGGCACTCCATGAAACAAATTCATGACTCTTGATAAACTTTGAATAGATTTTTGGACATCTGTTCCAATACTAATATTTCCCCTTTGATAGTGGTGCACTACTAATATTTCTAGTATAGCATATGTACAGTCACCATTGACACATACAGTCATCACAACTTTAGGAAATACAGGATATTATAACATAGATGTTGTATCTTAAAAATCGGGGCAGAGGTGTCTAATAATGAAGTTTGAAAGCATTGGCGTTATGCATCACCTGTCAAACTTGTAGGTCATCTTGCTTTGATACATTAATAATAATATTTGACAGTTTGCTTCCTTGTTTTCCTTAAATCTACATCACGACACTAATATGACCCTTGCACCTTTTGGGGTTGGTTTGGGGGTGGGGTGTGTTGAGCGAAGCAACTCTGTTTTCTTTTTGGCTTTTTTTGTTGTCAGTGACCAACTTCAGACTCGTTGAACATATTTATTGGTCAGCCATGTTTTCTGTTGCCATTGTAGTAGCAGGGACCCTTGAATTACTGATTATGTTCAAGTGGTAGCTCTATGTTTCATACATTTGTTACATGATACAAGTTGTGAAACTGAAGTTGCCAGAATACCTTGCAGGATTAAACACCAAAGTCTCTGTTGCTATGACCATGATGCAGTTTATTTTATGGGCGGTCTGGGCAGGTTTTACTTGCCATCCATCACGTTGGAAATTGTGGCTTGTGGCGGCTGCTGGAATCCTTTCCATGCTCATTAAGATATATGACTTTCCTCCACATATGGGATATGTAGATGCCGATGCTTTATGGCATGCTCTCTCCCTTCCTCTGACCTACTTGTGGTGGAGTTTCGTAAGGGATGACGCTGAATTTGGAACTGCAAATCTCATCAAGAAAGCAAAGTAGAATGAGAAGCAAGTTGTATTTGTTAAAAGGGTGTCCAAAGTAATTTGCATTCAGATCTTTGTTAGTTTTTAGTTGGTTGGTTGTTTTTTCTTGCATGTACGTGTTTCTTGGAAATGCTGAAGTGCCATGCAAGTTTATGTTTTTCCAACTTCAGTAGGTCTAGTTCAGAGGCATACTTTTTTATTTTCCACATCTTTCCGCATTGGTCTTGTAAAACATATCTGAAGGTTGTACTATACTTATTTGATCTGTAGTTTGTATTCTATGCATTTATTCAGGGAGAAGTTCTTATGGTACCCTGGGAACATCATGGAATCATTTTAGGATCCTTGGGGTCTAAATGGTGCTGGATTTGTGTCAGTTTTGGAGTTTTAAGTAGTGCTTATAGCTTGTATATTTGATTGGACGTGTTGCTGATGGGATTGTATATAATCGTTTCATAAAGCTGGGTTCGAGCATCACTGGCTTCTTTCACTTGATGGATTTTTGCATTGCAAGAGGACACAAATGGATAGTGTAGATCCTTCACACTTAAAGTTGGAATGATACTTTCTCAGTTGCGTTAAGTGATGATGATAAGAAATTAGAATCCATATGGTCTCAATTTAGGTAGTAGTGAAGTTTGAAAATTGATATAATTCAGAGTAAGTCATTAGTAGTTATAGATCCTTTTATTTTATTTTTTTTAAATTAATAGGCGATGATAATTATATGACTCATCAAAATGCCATTATCTAATAGGGAATCTATTTGACGAGTCTAGGAAGAACCCAACATATGGACGAGGTTCACCTTTGAAACGCGTGGACATAACCGCTAATATTAATTCAGGGCCAACATCTTCTTTGGCTCGCTACTTCTCCTCTTAGATTTTGTTACTGCACTATAGAACGTAGAAATTTTGAAATTAGTGTTTGATTATATAATTTAACATTACTTGGTAAATATATGTGACAAATATTTTAAATTCTCAAATTCTAAAAGAAAAAAGAATTTGGGTCAGATTTTAGTATTTGAGAATTTTTAAAAATTTAAAAATTATTTCAATCGCTTACATTTTATAAAAGTACCCATCATTTATAGTTTAGATTAAATTACAATTCTAGTTTGTGGTACAAAATTTATACGTCATAGGCATATTTTATACAATTTTTATCTGAGCATGCTCTCCGAAGTCACTTCCAATTACAAATAGTAATAGAAGTTTTTCGTATATATATCAACGGCATTTTTTCAATTTTTTTTCAAATTCATATTAATTGGATTATTGTCTTAACGTTTCATAAAACACGTTAATATAATACATACTTATGGATATGTTTAGTAATTTTTATAAACTTAAGTGTACAAATCATTTTTTTTTTTTTGAAAAAATCAAATACTGTTCCTAAACTTCACCTAAAAATAGTTGTCAAATATTTAAAAATTTATAATCCACACTAGCTCAAACTATTCCCTTTAAAGGAGTAGCCACATGGGCTACTCTAGGTTTGGTAGGGTTAGGAGCAAATTTATGCACACTCATCATATAAGAATGGTTAAATGACACGCTTAATCAAATGTTGAATTATTTACTCAAGAGTACTATAATTTACACAAAATTCTAAAATGACTCCATTTAATTACAGGAAAACTAAGTTTGTACCCCTTTAAAACAAACTATTTACATTTATATACTCCTACACTTTTTTTAGCCCCCATACTATTAACATTCATCCTTCTAATATTAAAATTCGTGCGTTGACGTCATCCACCTTGTATGATATACCAATATGGTATACATATATCAACAGGGTATCACAGAGGATTAAACTCAGTCATATATGATATCGATATGGTATCAATATACTGATACAGTATCACAAGGAATATATTTTCCACTAATTTAGAATTTAATAAATAAATTTGTAGCTTTAATAATTTTCTCTTATTCATTCAGTCTTCTTCTTTTTCTTTTTTTTTTCTTTTTTTTCTTAATTATAACTTAATAAATACACAACTTATCTTATCATAATCTCCAAAATTTTCTACTATTTAAAAAAAATTCTCTTTTTTTTTTTTTTTTTACTTTTTCTCTCCTCCCATCTGATACTTAGCATTAACTTGCTCACTCAAATTTTACTAGCCTATTATTATGGCTATTTTCAGTTTTGTAGTTCAATTAGTTATCAATCACTATGTATTAGTCAAATATCCATGATTAATTTCAAATTAAAGTTAACCCCTAATTTTCACACTTCTGAGAAAATAAAGAGACTCTCCAATTAGTTGTTAATCCTTTATGGGTTTTACATATTCTCTTCTCAAAATTTTCTCTCCTTTTTTGATCCCTAAGATCACTGAACAATTCGTTATTCTCATCTTCCTTTCTTTTTTTCTTTTGAAATTTTTGGTCCTTGTTGAATATATTCTTTTTCATGAACCGTCAATTTTTTTTCTATTTGTTTTTCTTCACAAAACTATTTTAGGAGAACAATTTGAATTTTTGAAATTTTGTGAAGCGAATCAGTTAGGATCAAATGGAAAGAGTTTGAATGACATTTTAATTATGTGAATAGTGGGATTATATTACTCTCTCTTCCATAAATTAAGATATTTAATGCAATGAACCTATTTCACATAAAAAAAAAAAAACCTAACATATTCGTTCATAAAAAAAGATAGATAAATTTCAAAATATAAATTAAGCTAATTAGCTTGACGTTAACCAGTTTCTACATTGGAAAAGTCCTCAATGGACTCCCCTTCCCTCATTTGCATTTTATTGAGCCATGAAGGCTCAAACCTCATTTTTGGGTCGTCCTTTGGAAAGGAGAAGTTGACACAAGCTAGAAAAGGAGTTATACAAATTCAGAAGCAGCAAAATTAGTATATATATATATATAAATATACGCAAAAATATACAGTAAGTGTATGTAACAGGGAAATGGGCTCAAAAGCTCAAAGAAGACAGCAACAACAGATTTTTGAAGAATTAGGTAGGCTCAATTCATTTTTTTTAAAACAGGACAAGTGTATTTGAGTCAAATATCATGGAGTTAACGTATGAAAAATTAAAACGACGAGGACCATATGGTGGAGCTCTATAGAATAGAGGTGGAACTTTGCAACCACAAATATGAGAATTCTGCGCAGAAATTTCAACGATTGATGAAGCTAGATATGAACATCGGGTATTATTTAAGCTGAATAAATGTCCTTACGTGGCTAAGAGAACTTATGTAATCAACCACAACAATAAAGTAATAGTTCTCATGGACCTTTAGTTACCTTAAACACTTGGATTAAGAAGAAGGAGAAGTGAAAAACTTTGATATTTTGGAACTACGATGAAGCAACATCTGAATGCATTGGGGTTGACAAAGACCTCAAAAATATATTTTTTTCATGTTGCAAAAGCGCTTGAAAGCTTACACAAAGCTCAACTTTTTCATCGTAATATCACTAAAGGAGTCACGATGGTGGAGGATGAAAAAAATCCGAATATGCTTATTTAAGGAAATCAAGGCTTTCTCTGCATATGCTTATACACAATCTCAGTTGCAAGATCTTCGGGGCTTCCGACAACTCTTGAACGATATAATTAATATGTATCATCCAGAAAATGGCTTGCAACAGCCGAATGAGTAAGATTATTTCCTAAGGCTTTTTGATGAAATTCGTGAAAAATTAAAAACAAAAGTATCAAAACCAAAAGTGATTTTTCAGACTTCAAGTGAACTCAAAACATTCTCAAGGTGGATTTTCAATGCTATTTTATTTTGGAAGCAACAAAAACACTTATTTTTTCTTGATGTACTCGATGAGTGTCTTGAGGAAAATATTACTAATCTGTACGCGTATAATTTTCTCAAAGGGTTTCATGATTGGCAGAATGTACTTTACAAGGCCAATGAACCAAGTTTTGTGCAGTGTTTAACTTTTAACCACGGTGCCAAAGAGTATAGATATGATTCCAAGGTTTCTAGAAATATGTAGAAGACTCTTGAGATGTATGGAAATCTCTAGAGATGTGTGGAAGACTCTAGAGAAATGTGGAAATCTTTAAAGATGTATGGAACACAAAGGAGAAGACTGAAAGATTCTAGAATATTGTAGATACGTATAGAGAATTTTTATCCTTTGTAAATATCTAAGATATTTTGGTAAAGCTTTCTAGAGAGTCATTTGTAGCCATTGAATAAATTGATCCTAGCCGTCCATTGAGGAGGTGAAATAGTATAAATACCCCTCCATGGCATTCATTTTCATAATCTAAGCATCCAAGCAAAGCAAGTCATAAGCAAATCATTGTAAAGCATCCAAGTTCTTTAACACAAAGTTTCTTTCTTTGTCCCTCAAGTGTTCAAGTTCCTTCGTAAGTTCTTCCGCTTAGTCTTTCAATGTTCTGCTAAGCGTTAAGAGTTAGACTAACTAACAACTTTAGTGAAAAAATTTGCTAGGCCGCACAGTACGTTGGAATTACAACCGAGTCCGTGAAAGTTGCTCGAATTCATCAAGAACTACAAGAAACACTACAGAGGATGTCACTCTATGGTGAAAACTGAGGCTAAAGCAGTTGAGTTGTTCACAATATGTTTTTCAAATTTTTATGCGAAAATATATTATCAAGTTTTTCGACATGGGGGTGTACAATTAAATTTCGCACTTGGACGCCTGAGGACATATGCTAATATTTTAGGGAGTAATTACTCATTTTTCTACCTGAATGACTGTTGCGAATGACTTTTTGTTGACCCTGATGTCGAAGAGATAGCAAGAAGATTGTCGAACTTGTATTGGCCTAGGGAAATAGTACATGATTTGGCTTTTTGTTCAGACAACTAATGTTGCATACTTAAAAATTTATATGAGTTTTGTATAGCAGTAGAGTAAAATTTGATGGATTATAAAATGTCTCAAGATATCAGTGTTTTATCCTGGCTTAGTTTTTGCCTTGTAGGTTGCTACTGTTGTGTACTCTGATTTGTTTTCCAGAGTATAAATTGTTTTTGATCTGTAAGCGTGGGATGACCAATTAATTCACTATCTAATTTTTTTGAAAAAAAAGCTAATTAATGGCAATAAAATATTTCTCCTAAACTTCACCTAAAAATAGTTGTCAAATATTTAAAAATTTATGATCCAACACTAGCTCAAACTGTTCATTTAAAGGAGTAGCCACATGGGCTACTCTAGCTTTGGTAGGGTCTGGAGCAAATTTATGCAAACCCATCATATAAGAATGGTTAAATGGTACGCTTAATCAAATGTTGAATTATTTACTTAGAGTACTAGAATTTACACAAATTTCTAACATGACTCCATTTAATTATAGGAAAACTAAGCTTGTACCCCTTTAAAACAAACTATTTACATTCATATACCTCTTTACATTTTTTACTCCCAGACTGTTAATATTCGCCCTCCTAATATTAAAATTCGTGCGTTGATGTCATGACATTAGCACCCATCTTGTATGATATACCAATGTGGTATACACATATCAACAGGGTATCACAGAGGATTAAACTCAGTCCTATATAATATCTGTTACGCCGAAAATTGACCGGCTTTAAAAATATAATTGAAAAATTATTGAAAATTGAGAATAAATCTAAACTCAATTGATTTGAGCAAAATTAATTCTCGAGATTCAAAATGACACAGAGTCGCCACCTAATTTTGCGGATAATTAGGAAACCATTAAAATATTTTTAAAAGACCTAACAGAGA
>JAABOM020000096.1:7476311-7486736 GCA_011800125.2 Solanum clarkiae
CTTTCATCTGTCAAACTCCAACTTATCACCATACTTTCCCAAGTTGAACTTATTAAGAACGTATGGGTCCTAACAACTTCAATCTAATCAATCCCCATCTATAAATACGATTATTGAACCAATGATATCTCCACCTACCAATACAGTCACTGAATCAATAATTTTTCCATCTGCCAATGTCACTCCAGCCACCTCGTGTAGTGTGATTGGTGATGACAATGATGATAATCGAATATGAATTTTAGCTAAAGCAGATGGGTACTTATACTGACTTTTGGCACATACCCGTAATTTTTTATGACTTTAATTTATATATTATTAGTGATTATTGTATTTTTATGTAGGTTTGATCCTCACAAGCCAGTTATTGAAGGTATTACTAATTGTACTCGTAGTAAATTTGAGTTGGCTAGACCTTCTTGGAAGAAGTTCCCACAAGCTATTCGTGATATGTGGTTTGATGAATTCAAGATAAGGAGATGTAGTTGTTATAAGTTTAATATAAAACTAATTCTGATTTTATTTGATATACGCTAACAACATTACAAATTATTAGAGAAGAAATTTAGATGGCTCCCTCATCATACTAATATTATACGGCAAAATTTTGAAAAAAAAGCAGCTGCAAGAATGTATCAATTATTTCAAGAAGTCAGAAATGATTTTCCATTGAAGCCACACTGGATGGAGGATGTTGTATTCAAGGAAATGAAGGAGTACCGGGAGTGCATTTAAGGTAAAATCTGAATAAAGTAAAAAAAATTGTGATGCAAATATCGGTGCCTCAGTTTATACGGGTGGTTGTATACCTCATCGAGTGATTTATAAAAGAATGGTAAAATATAGATTATTTTCAATTCATTTTTAATCAACAAAGTCATATCAATGTTTATAACATACATTTTCTTTAAATTACAGAAGGAAGCTACTGAAAAGGATCCTTCTTTTTCAAAATTTTATTTTTGCTCTCATCGAAAGGAAAAAGATAAAAGTTGGGTAAATGAGAAAGTTGAAGCTGCTTATGTAAGTTTTCCTTCTATGCTTTTTCTAATAATTTTTTTATCTATAAGTTGCTTTCTACATATACACAACAGAAGAAAAACGTCTTTATAAGAAAATGTACAGTTAAGAGCTCTCTATGTTGTGCAGTTTTAAAGTGTCGTTAAATATATTTCGGTCATTTGCTTATGTGCTGAATTTGTTGCTACTATGAATTGCCTATCTTGTTCTCCAAAGGCACCATGGTCACTGCTAGTGATGGCTGGCCGTCATTCCCTAGTGCTAATGTACAACTAAAATCCGTGATAAATTTTTATTTGAAATTTATAACCTTAGAAGTTTATAAAACTCTTAACGTTATTCAAATAAAAGATATCACATATGTCCACGGGGAACCAATAGTGCTATGGGAGGAATAAGAGCTCAATTATAAGATTATGTAAGAAAACTTGTAGTTCACTGTAATAGGAAAAATTTTCAATGAATTTCCTATTTCAATTAATTTTCTAAGGTTAAATAGATCCATAAAGGTTGAAGACATTCAGCTAGGAGTCTTGCTTCAATCCAGAGTCAGAAACAACTATGGCTCTAGCGGGGATTTCTTTTTTATCTTCACTGTAATATTTTGTTATATAAAAGAATTTTTATTTTTGATGGCCAAAGCTATTGGTAAGTCTCTCCAGGTAGATATTACTTGTTAAAAATAATCCAAACCTACTTACGCCAAGATTAAAGTAGAGGTTAATTACATGCTAAAGTATTGCGATTCTGATAAATATTAAGGACATAAAGAGGTAGATTTGTAAGTAGTCTTTACTCTTGAAGGATCTCCCATTTGGACAATTTCAAGGATATTTTCCTTTTGTTGTTTCCAGTTGCTATTATTATTCTTGCTCAATTCCTTCAGTTTTCTTTTCAGAAGTTTTAACTTTTCAGCTAAGACAAACCCTGCTATAGCAATAACTATAAAAAATAACCACTAGAAACTCACTTTCTCCGTGAAACCCCCACATCCATCAATTTTCAAATTTGAAGTAAGATTTCTTGAACTTCATGTCTCCAGAAATCAATAGAATTGGGTTATGATCGGGGACCAACTATAGTCACCTGTCCAAGGTTAGAAACTATCTCCTTTTTCTTGTACATCACCCGCGTCTCTACCCATATTGGCATAAAGAAGATCAGCTTTACATCATTGACATCAATGGCTAGCAGTATTGTCTCACTATGACACTTTAACTCGAGCTTGAGCTCTTTGCAGGTGGTTCTTAAGTTTTGTCTCTTTTCATTTTCAAGGAAACTCCACATTTATCACCTATCACTTTCATGACTCTTGTGGACCAGATGTGTAGAGGAAGACCATTTACTCTGACAAAAATCAATCAAACATAGTTTGGACAAGAAAGGAGCCTTTCGATGGAGACACCAATCGAGTGTTAAGATGGTCCCTTCTTTTCTCCAGTCACCTAAGAATGTGTTCAGCTTCTTTCCTTGACTGAAACTCAAAGAGAAATCGAATACCATTCATGTCACACACTTGAACAATGTGAGTCCCTTTCCAGATCTGCTGAGGCCATCTTCTCACATCATTGAGAGTTGGAACTTCATCCCGACCATTGAATTTATCAATTAGGCATCTGTGCAGAAAATCTTTATCACCCTCTTGAGTGTTCACAGAAAGTTAGTTCTTCACAACTGCAACTCTCACCTTCATTTAAAGTACTTGCTGTTATTAAGAGTATCTTTGAAGCTTCCCTTCTCATTTATAATAGTAGATATCACAATCATACTAGTTTAAGTATTTGCTACTTTCACTTAATTCTTACTGGAGGATTTTATATGGCTTGTTTGTATGCTAATGAACTTATAATTATTTTTATTCCAGACATTCGTGATTTAAAATTGATCAAGTTTATTAACATTCTTGGATATTATACATTAATATTTATTTCAATATTCTTATGCAGAATAACTTTATGCTAAAAAAAGGAAGAATTGTTAGCTTCTCAAAGTGCATCAGTTGATGATGGAGACACTAATTCAACTCTTCAGACATCTCAATTAAGTGAAATGGATATATGGGTGATGTTAGTTGGTGGAAAGAAAAAAGGAGGAGTTGCAGGTCTTGGCTCTTTGGGCCAATCCGTGAAAGTACCTGTGCAATCAACATCTGCTATGCCAAAAGAAGTTAATGAACTGATTAGATCTCAAGCTCATGAATCCAATGCTGAATTATACAATCAATTAAAAGAGGATCATCGTCAAAATGAAGAGATGAGGCGCCAGAACAAAAAAATGAGAAAGGAGTTGGGTGACACAAATAAGAAGTTAAATGCACTTATGAAACATTTGCGCTTCCCATTATCTTCAGATGCACAATCATCATTTTCAGAAGACAGTCAAAGTTCTGAAAGTGATAAAAATTAAATAAAAATTATGATCATTTGAATGAAGATGAATTTAGTTGGTAGAGGGATAATACATTGTTGATTTTACTATTTAGGATTTATCGTCAAGATTTTTAATAATGTTTGCTTAACAATTATACATTATTATCTATTGATATTCTGAATTATCTTTATGTTATTTTAATTATTTTATATTTGTGTAGAATTATTTATTAAAATAGTTGGATTGAGCATTAGGTACATTGAATTATATGAAAATATAATTCAAATTTTTTTAAAAATAAAAAAAATAAAAAAATAAAAAATTACATGTGAATTTTCATGAAAAAATCTCTCAAAAATTTATATTTGCATTGGAATTTACCTGCAAAAAGACCTTACTTGAAAATTTTTTGTTAATATTACATGAGAATTTTTTGGTGCAAAATAGTTACCTAGGAATTTTTATAGGATTAAAGAACAATATTTTTGGTTAATCATGAATTTTACTTGGTGATTTACCTGTGATTTATTACTTGAGAAGTTTTATATGAATTTACATGCGCAATTTCATGAGAATAGTTTTACGTATATATGTAACCGCAATGTTACTTAGGGATATTAATACGAATGTTCCTATGATTTTGTCCTAAGAAATCCTCGAAAATCTTATTTTTGCATAAAATTTGTTGGGCATTTAGCTGGGGCATTACCTAGGGATTTACCTATGAACTAGTGTGCGTGAAAATCCTCAAGAGATTTTCTTTTTTCATCATTTTTTCAACAAAATTTCTTGCAAATTTTGGATATTACATGCTGAAATATCCCCATGAAGATTACATGCGAATATATAATCCCCATGTATAATTCCTTCGGATGTAAAATCCCTAGGTACAATACCTGGGACTGATAATTTCGCAGGTAAAAATTACCCACGAGCTTATTTCCAATGAATTTTTGTTGGAAGGAAAAGTCACAGGAAATTGTATTACTTGCGAAATTTTGATTATAATCAAGATCCATGTAAAAAGAACTTTTCTAGTAGTGACTTTTTTCATCTATTCTTTGTTTGCTATATACACAGTCTTAATCATGCCTTCTTGCAACCTTTCTCTAATAAAGCGGCAATCTATCTCAATGAGCTTTTTCCTTTCATGATACATAGATTTTGAATGCATTGTTGCATTGTTGTTACAGTGTAGTTCCATAGCTAGCTCAACTTGTACTCCAAGTTCCTGCAGTAACCTGCAACCAAACTATACTCAACCTCTATTGAACTTCTTGACATAGTAATTTACTTTTTTGATTTCCATATAATCAAAGAATTACCAAATTTGATCCCAAAATATGTTACAGACTCTCTAGACAATAAACATGTATGATGCCTAGACAGTATCACAAAATGCACTGACCTTTCCTGACCTCTTGTTGCTTATCAACAGTCCTAAACCAAGTTGTCTCTTAATGTATCTTACAAAATGTAATGATGCATCATAGTGAGACTTCTTAGAAGCATGCATGAATTGTCTCAAATCTATACAAAAAATGAAATGTTTAGCTTTGTTATGGCTAAGTACAAGAGTCTCCCAATCAGCCTTTGATACATTTTTCTTTCCTTCAACTCAACATTATCTATGATGTTAAAAAGGTAGTCATATTTAAGACTCATAAGTTTTTTATTCTTCTCAAGAAGGGTTGTAGCTATTTTTCCTCCAGTAAATCCATATTTTGATATCAGCTCCAAGGCATAACTTCTTTGATTTATTAGTATTTCATTTTTAGATCTTGCAAATTCAATGTCAAGAAAGTACCTTGACTCACGCGAGTCCTTCATTTTGAGAAATACGCTCTTATGTATTACTGTGGTTGCTGGATTCTAGTTCTGCTTATGAGGCTGGGTTTAGTTGTCATTATCGAAGGGATAATAATAGTTGCGATTGTGCGGGATGCATTGTATGTGATACCTATGTTGTGAGCGTTGTCGCCTACACATTGACTTTGGGCATGATATGACTTTGAAGTTCCTGATCTAGATATACTAGCTAAGTGAGTGACTATTTCGATATCTCAAGTCCTAGATGATGCTTCCAGTACTCCGAGCTCCAGTGGCCACGATCAAGAGACCAAGTCCTGGGTGATGCTCCCCGTGGTCTGAGTCCCGATGGCCACAACTGGGATGTCGAGTTACGGATGTTAATTTTAAGGTCTGAGTGCCAATTGAGATTTGGGTCGAGGACCCCTCTAATTCTATTTTGTGGGCAAGGCCCCGTGATTGATATTCTGAGTTGGGACACTATTGATTATGCTAGGGGGATTCTTTCTTTCGCGGGAGGGGGGGGGGATACATCCCACTGTTACGCATGTATATTTTTGGATCAGGTGCCACATTCTTACACAAGGTTAGAGACCTGGTTGACACAAGATTATTAGGGGTAGAGGCCCGATTGATTACTTGTGGATCTACATACGTATTCAAACCTTGATTGTGTATGGGTGTATCTTCTAGGCTTATTGGAGCTCAGTGGGTGTTCAAGCATAGACACCAGGGCCTTACACCCACGTATAGCCGATCCTTGATCTGGTGATGTGGAGAGGCTAGCTCTATGATGATTCTGTTAGATTTCATGATGTACTGTCAGTTCGATTATGTGCAGGTGTACCTTCCGGGCTTATGGGGGCCCGGGTGGCATACAAGCGTAGATACTAAGGCCTTGCACCCACATATAGTTCGATGGTTTGGTTCAGTTGAGGTTATGGGGATGATCTACGTGATTGTTGTTTTTATTTATATTTGAGTTTCATTATATATATTATTTCACGCGCTTGACTGATGATGCCTACTGGGTGCCTTATTATGGTACTTATCCCTATTTTCTGCATCTTTCCATGGTGTAGGTCCAGGTTCCAGTTGTGGGCACTGATTTGGATTCTAGAGCGCGCCAGAGGCTTCTTTTGGGTGTACACCGACAACTCTAGCTACATCGCAGTTTCTTTCCTTCTGTTGTCCGTCTTTTGTTTCCAGATATTGACCTTGTACATTAGTGTTATGTATTTGTAGGAGCACTCCTGGATTGTATTATATTACGGTTTTGTTATATATGTATATCTGTATGTACTTGTGTCTAATGTAGCTCTGTACAGTTGACTTTTAGGTTCTAGGTATATTTCAGTTATTTATATTATCGTATTGGTTATTTGTGGCTAGAAGTCTAGGACAGGTACCCATGGAGTTGGGTAATTGACTTATCCATAGGTGAGATCTAACAAACGTCATCATGACTAGGATCGGATCATGACAAGAAGTCATCTAAATATAGAAAAATGAATACTAGTATTTAATACCAAGGTTAAAATAAATATAAAATGATAAATTAATTATTCATTTTATAAATTAAATCGATATTGTTAAAGATTTCAAATAGTAAAATTCACAAATAAAGATAGACGAAGTATTATTTAAACTCAATGTTGATTGAACGGAAACAAATAAATTAACACGTTATTTAATTTGATTTCAATGTCAAGTCAAACACGTTTATCTAAAATGGAAATGAGAGGACATTAAACATTGGTTATTAAGGGCATTTCCAGCCCAAACATCAAATTTACACCAAATTTGATGTCAGCAATATTATTTTTAGTGTAAATCAATTCCATATCACTACATCGAATTTTACAGAAAAAATAATTTTTTTCTCTCTCAATTTTTATTATATTATTATTATTTATTTTAATTATATTTTCTTATTTCATAAAGCGAAATTCTTTCTAAAACATTCCCTATATATAATTTTCATATATTTTCTTTTATGATTGTTTAACATAAAATTATTTTATATCATAATTTCTTAGATAATATAAATTACTTGCAAATATTACATGTTAATACATAATAATAGATAATACAAATAAAATTGAAATCATTAATGAAATATAATTAAATAAATTACGCAATTGAAAAATATTATGTATTTTATGTTTCAATTTTGATGTATGTCAATTACTCGTTTTTTGAATGTTTATTATTTTGGATATTTCTAAAGTACATTGTATTATTTGTCTAATAATTTATATTTTTGCATATTTAAATTTGTTGAATGATAATTGTATTTATATCCAATTAAAATTATAGTAGAATTAACATAAATTTAATTTTCTTAAAATCATGTATAGAAAAATAATTTATAATAAGATTAGTTTTTTTTTAATTTAAAATTAATCTTATAAAAATAGTACATTACATAAAAATAATGAAATATTTAATTTAAATATAAAAAAATGATAGTGTTGCATCATATTTGGTGTAACACTAGTCACACACCAAATTTGATGTTAATTTAGTATTGAGTTAGAACTCCAAAAAGCATTAAATTCTACACCAAAAATAAAAATTTGTATGAAATTTGGTGCAGGATTTTTTAGTTTTCAAAATAATTGAATTGTTCATTTTTTAAGGGATATGTTGGAAATTATTTTCAATTTTGTCCTTTATTAATTGAGTTTCTAAGGTTAAATTTTGTATTAGAAATAAATGATACATTAAATGAGTGTTTATTTGAAAAACATAAAAATAAAAAATATGATTAAATTTTATCTTTGTTATTATTATTTTTTAATATATATGATATATTCTAACAATTAAATAGAGGAGTATTCTGTTAGAGACGGTAAGCCAAACTATCAGCACACAATGTAATAACACAATCTATCATTTCATTCATTAATAGATGGATATTAATTGTATTATGACACATATAATATTACTCCTCCACATAGTCAAATCTTCATAGCAAGCTCTCTGACCCCATATATATACAGTCAGATCTCCAGGTTGGAACTTCATCAAAATTATTTAGTATTCCCTATGACAACAACAAGGACTTGTCACCTATATAGAGAGCCTGTAAATATGGGTGTCTATTTGTTTTTTATTTGATTTTGAACAAGTTACTCAGAACTTGAAAACAATTTTCTTTGACTACTAGGAAAAATTATTTTCATTTTTTAGAAAGCCAAAATTCATTGTTTTCAATAAAAATAAAGTAACTTCTTCCTCCTCTTTTTTTTCAAGAAAAGAAAAAACACATACTGTTTCTTGAAATCCAATCGCAAGTCCTTTCTAAAAACTGTTGCCGGAGGGCTTTTTTTCACTCTAAGTCTGGTGTTCATATTTGTAGCCTTCATCAAATTCAGATCATGCACTGTAGGATTGAATTTGAGAATGATACTTCTTTCTTCGTATTCAGAACTCTCATTAAAAATGGAGCAGTACCATCGCTGGACTACGGTAAAGGCTGATTGCTGAAGGACTTTGGCAAAAAGAAAAACACCATGACCAAAAAAACAAACCCCACTAACTTATGAATAGTGTTCCGTTATTCTAGTTTCTTAACTGTACATGGGGGGGGCCATATTCTCCCTCATACTTTATGGGTAACTCCAGAGATTATCTGCATCAGAGTTTTCAGGTGATTCATTGTAAGATGTTGATTGATGCATCCTGGGCGGGCTAACAAGCATTGCCTCTGCCATATCATCAAGTAATTTGGGCATTCCGAATATTTCCTCTTCATCCACAAACTCTTGCCCCTGTCCTCCCGCTGCTCCAGAAATTCCAGGTGTACCGATTTCTGAGGGAGGAGGTGCTCTAGCAGCGGCAGCATTTGCAGCTGCAGCACGAATGTCTGCAGCTGACAGAGAAGCAGGGATGGGGTAAGAGTTGGCAGAGTCAGGGAAGTTTAATTGGGCATCAGGCCCTTTTAATGCCAAAGCAGCCACGTCATAAGCAGCAGCTGCCATCTTCGGAGTGGGGAAAGTCCCGAGCCATATACGTGTAGTCTTTCGAGGCTCGCGGATTTCAGATACCCATTTCCCATTCCTCTGACGAATTCCTTTGAAATTCGAATGTCTACTACGAGGTGACATTACGGTTGAATTTTCTGATGGGGGAGAATTGTTAAAAGGATAATCAGTCATGCAATTAATACAAGTAGTGGGACTGAGTGAGGCTATTATGGATTATCAAACAGAATTTGGGCTATTTTAAGGATAGACTGTAAGCGTGGGAAAGTCGCGGGGGTAGTCCCTACAGTAGAGTGGATATTAAAAGGGGACTTATTTTTTGACATGTGGTGGCTTTGCAGCGCACACGTAATTGGGCCAAGCTCATGACTTAGCTGTTAAATGCTCACATTAATCTATTTATAATTCTGTGTCAGCTAATGTTTCATTATGTCTTATCAGGTGCAAACAACAGCTTACGTTTGGTCATTTTTCTATTTTACGAGTAATTTGAAGTGATGTTTTTTTTTGTTGTCGTTATATAAATTTTAAAATTTTATAATCAGACATATTTTTTGAAGGAAAAAATTTTCATGGCCAAATGCGTATTTGAGTAGGTGTTTGAAGATAAAAGTTGTTTTTGATAACCTTTTTTAAAAGAAAAAAATAATATTTTATTTAAAATTATGAAGATAGAATTAAAAAAATTGATTATAAGTTTTTTTCATATTCCGAATTCAAGTTAAAATTTCATTTAGTATTTTCCTAGACACTTTCTAAATAAAGTAAAATTTTATTTCTAAAAAAAAGTGGGTGAGTCCTTTCCTGTTATACTCGTCAATGAGTTTTTTTTAGCCAATTATAGAAACGAAAGCAACAACTAGACACGTTATAGACACTTTAAGACGTACGTACAATTATTAGTGTTGTCTCCAAATATTTTCTAGGTCTTTCCTTGCTTGACCATTTTCAATATAGGGTCTTAACGTAGAAAAGATTAAAAAATAAATAGGTATACTGGCAGAGGTCTTATGTACTATTTTTTTTTCAATTAATTTATTTGACCTATTTCTTTTAATTTATTTTTAAAAAAGTTATCCTTATAGTTTTTAGTAATTATTTAATTTTAACTTTCTATATGATATGTTCAAGGCCCTAACATTAAGAGTCTGTTTGGAAAGTGTTACACCCCGTAAATATTTTAATCAAGACAAATGGTCACATGGAAAATTTCGTAGATATTGCGTAAATTGCACTT
>JAABOM020000096.1:7497936-7508620 GCA_011800125.2 Solanum clarkiae
ATATATATATATATATATATATATATATATATATATATAAAAATGCATGATTACCTAAGTGATGACGTTTAGAATTTATGGGCCGGGGCCTCCATCACCGTATTTGGTTAGGTTTGTAATGACTCGCGTGGTAATTTTGTTATTTTGAATTTATTTTTTTAATTTGAATTTCTAAATAGTTTCGTTAGGTTGTTTATGACTTGTGAGTGACACAATTTTGCCAAGATCAGATACATTTAGAGAAACATTTTCGATTTTGAAAGTTGAGAATCTGAAAATTTTGATCGAAATCAGAATCTAGTTTAAAGAGTTTAAATTCGAATTATGATCTTTTTTTTTTTTACAAGACGTGATTTTTGATTTCGTTGGATGGTTGGTCCGGATCCGAACGTACTTGGGAGTGACTTGAGCCTTTAGTTAGATTGTTTGAGTTCTAAAGAAGCTAAATTTGACGACAATCAACACCTGATCAAAATGACCTCGAAATGGTAATTTAATGACTCCAACAAGAGTAGAACATGTTTTATGCTTGACTTGTATATTTAGTTTATGTCTGAGGTATCTCGAATGAGTTTCAAATGCTCAGTCAAAGATTGATATTTTGACATTCATGAGCTTAATTGATACTACCTAAAGAAATCAAATAAAGTCCAAACAGTGTTTAATTTAGATTTGTATTGTGATTTCAAAATCATTACCAAAAAAATTCATGGTATTTCTAGTTCATATGTGAAAATCATGATCTTTTTAGCTTGAAGTGTTATTCTCATCTGGTACTCGCAGTTGCGAACTTTGTATCACAAATTGTGAGAGTATCACAAATGCAAAGGCTCCTAAGTATAAATATGGATAGATTTTGAGATTAAGTATCCGGTTTGGATTGACTTATTTAAGGTGCTTTTAAATCAAAATAGTATTAATCAGTTTTGAAGTGTTTGGGTAAAGTTAACAAGTGCTTATAAGCACTTATTTTAAGATAAAATAACAAAAATAAGCCAAAAAATTATAAGTTAGAAAGCTTAACTTATGACTTTTGACTTATAAATTATAAGCTAAAAACCAATTGAAATACTCTTACATATTTTGAACATTTAAGAAGTTAGGAAGCTTTGATTGAGACAATCTTTTATGTTATTCTTGGAAAGTTAGATACGGGATTCTACTTTTTTTTAATTTATTTTTCAACAATGCTCATTATTTTTTGTACTTTGATTCATGAACTTGATGAAAAAGTTGAGATTTTGAGCCCGAAAGTAAGAAATCATAATTTGGTGATTTGAGGGTCGTTTTTAGCTTCGTTTTCGATGAAAAGTAAAATTTTAATTTCTTGTCACATGGATAAACTGATTTTGAAGAAAAATAGTTTTAACGTCCAGTTTCAGATTAACTTTTTCGTCTGAACCTTTGTATTATAATATGAATATCAATGAACTCATATTCACTTGTAGATCACAATTTCAATAGATTGGGAGCGTTTTGAAGCCCTACACACAACTAAGACAATTGTGTAAGGGTTCGAGGCACATTTGTTTAGCCTTCGATATAGATTATGCCTTTTTTATTGAGTTTTGGTAGTATATTTTTTATAAAACATGTTATGAATCAGGCGAAATGACTGATTTTTGGAGAATTGTTGTAATGCCCCATAAATTTAAGAGTTAAAATAAAATTCTTTTATAGAAAATTGCACACAATCAAATTCGACGAGGCCCAACTATAGCCCATAAATGAACTATAGATCATAGAAGGGATATCATAGAAAGGTATTGGACTTAGAAAATTTTAAAAATTTGAGAAAACTACGAGTTTCTTGTACGGGTCGTAAAAGGATACACGGCCCGTAGATAGTGGTCGTGGATAACAGGTCAATGATGGAAAAAAAGATAGGCCTCAAGACTTTCTTTAAGAACCAATTGGACAGCCTGTAAAAGAAAGTACGGATGGTAGTTGGAGTTCGTAGAACACCCCAACACTTAGGAGAAATTTTGAAAAACCAAGGAAGTCTACGAGATGAGTTCTACGATCCATATAAGATTGTACAACTCATATAATGGGTTCGTAGATGGGATACTGGAAAATGAAAATTTGACTAATGTGTGAGGTTTCTATGAGGAAGTTCTGTAGGCCATAGAAGACAATATGACCCATGTGATTGAGATTCTGCAAGTATGATTTTTGGGCGAGAATCCACAAATAGATATCTATGAATTGTTTATAGGTTTATGAGCCATAGATGGATCTCATAAATGTTGTTCAGTAGTTTTCAATAAAGAGCGTTTTTAAACTTTTTTTTTACCCTCCTAGCCGCTAAATTATGAGGTTTTAATCATGTAACTACCCAATAGTTGTCGCTACCCTCACAAATTCATCTCATTCACCCGTAATCACTTAAAAATCAAGGATTCTATTCTCAAGTTTCCCCCCTAAGTGTTCATAGATGTCCAAGCTAGGTTTGAGGATCTACTTTCAAATTCAAAATTTCGCCAATGATTTTACTTGAGATATATGGGTGTTCATCCATGGATTCTTTCCACCCATAAAGCCCAAAGACTTTCTTCACCCTTTTCAATGAATTTCAAGTAGGAGATTTTGAGGATTTCCTATAATTTTCATCCAATTGCATGAATTATGATTTATATTATGATTATTGATCTATTTACACATAAATTATTGTCAATTGTATAGTTTTGAAAGGTGTCACGACAACTTTTGGGCTACCTCAAAGGAAAAAATTACTATTTAATGAAAAAAATAAAGAAGGCTCCTCCAAATGGCAAGGAGGACTCACCAAATTTTGAATGCAAGGAATGGTCCTCAATGATCCACCTGTTGAGTACCTATATCACCTGTATCTACAACATAAAATATTACAGGCCTAAATGGACATCAATACATTGAATGTACTAGTATATAAGATTTCTATGAAAATAATAAGACTTAATACAAGTCAACTCGATCAATTCAATAATCAACTCAAAAATCTGTAACTTGACTCAAGACTTCTATAGTAAAATAATATTCCTAAAGGGGACTCTAGCATATAACTCAGTCAAATCATTTATGCACAATCAAGAAGTTTCTCTAATCGACAACCATAATATATGAGCTGGTGATGATATGACATTTGCACTGTCATTTTCATAGATATCCAATACTTACCAAGATAAAGGACAGTCAAACCAATTTTAATCCACGATCAATCAATGTCCAACTTTTTGAGATATAAGAGGCATAATCTCTATCCTATGTTTGGCAACATAGTTTATGGCCTGAAGTTGTTATGTACTCATGCCTATATCGGTGCTTAATAATCCTCTCCGGATTTAATATGTTCATATCAATATCCATTCAACTTCTTATTAGTTTTATTCCAACATCTATTCAATTAGTTAGCAATCAACTAATCAACCATGCCTATTCTAGTCAACAATCAACCATTCATACACATTGTTTTAGCAATGGTCATTTGGACTCCGATAAATCATACTCATCACATAAATATATGCAAAATACTTCTCATGTTCCCGCATGCTCTACTCATTCAACTCAGATATTTACTTACATTATTAATTTAATCAATGCAACGAGTATTACATAGAATTATACAATTAGGATTCATGTAAACTATTTCAACTATATGCTTACAAATCATATACAATCAACATGTATACCATCAATATGTTCATAGATATGACTGAAGACTCGGAGTAAGTATAGACAACTTGAAGATTAGGATTATGTAATTTATGTACTCAATCAATCTATATGCACTAATTTGATTCATACATATGAAAAGGCTCGTGGATGAACTCAATCTAACACTTTAGGTAGCCTTACATACCTATAATTACAAAGAACAATCAACTCTTTGATGATCTTAAATCACGTAATCAGAACCTTAGCTTTTCTCGTTTCCTTGATCTCTCAATAGTTTTAAGTGTGGAATGAAACATAATATTTTTAGAGTACTGTTAAAGGGTACAAATTAACCCCAACATGTCGTGGGTTAAATTAAAAAGGAGTAGAAAAAGAAAAAAATACCTCTCCCAAAAATCGTTAAATGAAACCATGAAACCCTATTTACGGGCCGTAAATGGTCTATCTAAACTAGAGTTGCCCAAAAGATAAAAATATTGTCATGCGCCAGGGAGGGTACCTTTGGTATGGCCAGCACTTGAAGAACCATTGTTAATTCCTCAAGAGAACCATCTGCCCTTATCGTCACATCAAACTCGACAACTGAAGAAAATACTCTGGAAAAGACTTTAACTAAATAAATATCAGCAAATCTAACTCAAAATAATCAAGTCTAGTATGAAAGAAACTAGTCAGACATCATCCACGTCAACAATCTCAAATCTAGTCTATGAAGCCTCTATCTAATCCATCTAGAAGGTCCCATGATAGGTCATGACTACCCTAATAAAAAAAATAAAAATACTCAATGAAAGAAAAAAGGCTCCTCCAAATAGCAAGGAGGACTCGCCAACTCTGAAAGTAAGATGCTGGACCTTAACGATGTATTGGTTGAAGTTCTCTATCACTTATATCTGCATCATTAACGATGCAGGCCCAAATGGACGTCAGTACATGGAATATGTTGGTATGTAAAATGGCTCAAGAAAATAGTAAAGCTTATCTCAAATCAGTCAACTCGACTCAGAAATTAACTCATCAACTTATAACGCAACACAATGAATATGCAAGTTTAAAGTTTAGAATCATGCTTTGAAAATAACTCAATATTATGCAACTTAGTTTAAAACATTTCATGCTCAATCAGGTATTGCTTAGGAGTTTCTCTAAACCAACATCCAATTCCACCACTTTTAGTTTGGTGATGCACAATGAAGACGACGTTATTACCACGCTCATACTAAAATTGCCAAGATAAAGGACGACCAAACTCTCTTGGATCTAAAATAAATATTCATCTTTTTAGGACATGAGTCGCCAGATTTAATTACATGACTATCCTACGCTAGCAACATAGTTTATGGGTTAGAGTATTTACTTGCTTATATATCGATACTCAATACTTCTCCCAAGAATAAAACATGTTCATGTCAATCAACTCAAACTCATCTCTCTAGATTATCTCAACTCAACTCAATCAAAATGATCAATCAGGCATGCAATCATAACTCAACTCAAACTCAAATGGTCATTTATACTTCATTCTATCATGTTCATCACATAAAACAAAATAAGATGCTTATTAAATATACATAAATATAAGCAATATGTTCCTCATGCTCAAGTATACTCAATTTACTCAACTTAGATAATCACAATCATGGTCTCAATCCAATCAATGCAACAAAGGTTATATGGAATAATACAAATCAAGGTTCATAGAATTGAATGCGAGTTTTGTACTCAATTTCATATAACTAGCATGTAACTCATTGATTTATTCATAATTATGCATAGAAACTCAAACTAAATGCAAGTAACTCAAGATAAGGAGTATAAGGTTTGTCAATACTCAATTGTTACGCATGAACTCGACCCAAGTAAACGACAGAGAGCCTAGACGAACTCAGTCCTATGCTTAGAAAATCATACATACCTGAATTTAGGAAGAACAATTAACCCTCTGACGATCATCAATCTTGAATTCAAAACCCTCACTTTTCTCCCTCCTTCGATGCTCTCAAGATTTTCTAAGTGTATAATAAGGAATAATACACCTAGGGTACTTATAAGGGACCTGAATTTATTAACTTGCGAACTTGACGATTAAGAATTTGGATGGGAATCTCCTCATAACTCGAACTGTCCTTCACTCCGATACTTTCAACAGGCACGATTAACTGTGGATCTTCCAAACACTTTTTAAGCATGAAAATATGGAAGACTGGATGGATGGACGCTAACTCTGGGGTAGCTCCAACTCATAAGCTACATTGGTCGCTCTCTTTACAATCTGACAAGGACCAATGTATCTTGGACTCAATTTCCCTTTCTTCCTAAATTACATCACACCCTTCAGGGGTGAGACTTTTAAATATACCCAATCGTTAACCTCAAACTCTAAGTCCTTCTTCTAACATCGATGTAGGATTCTATCAACTCTGTGCAGTCTCCAATCTTTCTCGGATGATCTTCACTTTCTTAATAGCTTGGTGAAACAAGTTTAGCCCAATCAACTATGTTTCGCCTACCTCGAACCATCCAATTGGTGATCTATATCTCCTCCTATACTGTCTCATATGGAGCCATCTAAATACTCGAATGGAAACTATTGTTGTAGGCAAACTCAATCAGAAGCAAATGATCATCTCAATTACCTTAGAAGTCAATGACGCATGCTCTCAACATATCCTCCAAAATTTGAATTGTGCACTTTGCCTGACCATCAGACTGTGGGTGGAAAACAGTGCAAAGGTTCACCTTCGAACCCAAGCCCTTCTGGAAAGATCTCCAAAACTGGACAGTGAATTGGGCTCCTTTGTGTTAGACAAGGGGACTCTATGCAGTCTAATAACAATCTCTCTTATGTATACTCGAGCATAATTCTCCGTGGTGTCAATCGTCTTTACTGTAAAAAAAATGCGCAGATTTTGTCATCCTATCAACAATCACCCAAATTGAATCGTGTTGTCTATGGGACCTTGGCAAGACTGTCACGAAGTCCATGTTAATTATCTCCCACTTTCATTCTGGGATCTCGAAGTTCTGAGTTACTCCACATGGCCTTTGGTGCTCAACTTTTACTTGTTGGCAATTCGGACATTTAGAAAAAAAAACTCTGACTTTGATCGTGCAATACTGTGTTATGGTGAATCCATTGCGTACGAGACTTAACCCAATTTTCGCCTATTCATACTGTATGTCTTTTGTTATCTTAGACAATCTAATGGATTTCACCTTGTATTTCACTTTACTAAATTCTTGTAGGGTTAACATTATTTTCTTAGAATTGCTTTCAGTTATAAAATTCGGGCAGTTTAGATTATTCACAAACTGTGATTACTTCTATATATATTTAGCAAAAAATTATATTATTTATACATAGTTGAATTTTTTTTAATATATATTATAAATGTCAAAATCCTTTTGACTAGTTTTTACGTCTACTTTTTAAATTTTCAACTCCCTTAATAAATCGTGGCTCCGCCACTCTGACAATCATAATTGTTAGTCTATTAACTTATTAATCTCGATGCTCAATAATTCCCAACAAGTGTTTTATCTAATCTTCTATTACATTTATTATTAGAAAACTTAGAAGTGAGCTAATAACAATATAAAAAGTGCTGAATCAACGAGAGAAATAATGCGGCTTCACGAAGCCGTCAGGTCTCAAGTTTATTAATAATAGTAGTGATGATGTCATCGAATTTTGACAACTTAGAAAGTGAAATATAAAAAGAAATTGTAAGTAATTATCATTTCATAATTGCACGTTCACGATCAGGCTTGTTATATATGTTATGATTTTAATTTATCACCAAATCTAATTAATCATGTGTACGTCCCTTGGCTCTTCAAGGTTTTTGCGACCATTTGCTTAGCTTAAATTAAAGAGAGTGTCCTAAATTTTCATTGTTTAATGAAATTATAATAAATATGCTGATTATGAGTTTTGATCTACCTATGGGGCAACGTTGACAAAGAATATATCATGAAACAGAATCTTTAGTATACGCATGAAAATTGAATCAGAAATAATAGTTTTTTTTAAAAAAAGAAAATTTCTCAAGTCGGTCAAATTTAATTATCGACCTAGTCTAAATATATAAAACTTAAATACTGATTATGTATAGATATCATTGGTATAACTAAGTTTAGTGTACATGCTTTACGCGTATAAATCACATCAATATAAAAATTAAATATAAATAGTACTTGCCATTAAATAAAGAAAATATTTATATAAATAAAACGACATTCAAAAACATTAAACCATAATTATTTCAAAATAAAAAAATATATATACACATATATATATTTAGAGATTATTTTGTAAACTACATCATTCAAAAATATTAAACCATAATTATTTCAAAATAAAAATAGCTATATTAACCGACAACTGAAAATGGTCGGCGTACATGACATAATCAAATATTTTATTTGTTAGGTCATTGTTGCTAGTGACGTGTGGATAGAGGGTTATGAATTATGATGATCATGTGTATAGGTTTTGTTTTGATACCCAGTTAGCTATCTCAGTGAAAGTACACAATTTTGTAAAATTAAAAATAAAAAAAGTCATAATTTGATTTGAGACATCATAATTTAGTTTGTTCTTCGATAAGTTTTTGGTTTGAAACTCGGTAGATGACGTGTTTGATCTTCAATTTTTTTTTTTAAATTTAAATGTAATATTTTTATTTATTATGTTTGAGCTAAATATCTATTAAAAAAATAGTCTTTTTATTTTTTTGATGGGAGAAAGTTTTACATACTCATTGTCTTCGACAAATCGTATTATAAAATACATTATTATTGTTATTGATAACATATATTCAAATTCTGACATACATTAAATCTATACATAACATGCTACGCATTAGGCTTGGGGACAATCAAATAATACAATCTTTAATTATTGAGTGCACAAAATTGAAGACAAATAATTATGGTAAAAAATTGACTTGCAAGTTGGGATGATTATTTATTTTGGTTAGTCTACTCTATATTGATATTAGGAGCAGTGTTCACCTCTTTTAAAAGAATGAAAATTTCTTTAGTTGTGAAGACACCTCTTATTATAATTACTAAAAAGTGTAAAAGGTGTCATGGTCATTGCTTTTCACCATATTTCATTTCAACACTCTAGAAAAACAAAAAACAAAAATGATGATTGATGCATGCGGCGCCAATTTTGTCATCTACACACACATCATCCAAATATATATATTGACAAAAGTATATTATTATTATTATTACTACTCCTCTCTCTAGTGTAATGTAACTAAAAATGTAAGGTATTGAAAATTACAGAATGCAGAAGAGACTTATCTGGGAGGTTATGTACTTGAGTTTCTTCACTTCCTGTTAAGTAATGCACAAGACATTTGCATTGCTAATGAAGAACATCCATGATTGAGCCCTATTTCAATATTAACTCAACACTAGGCAAGTGGTTCAGAAAGACAACTTGTTGATTGCTAAGGGCACACTGCATGTCCTAGACATAAAAATTCATGTTCTAGTTTCATTTTTTGGTTTATACGAAAAGACATAATGTAAATAGTAGTATTTATTTTAAGGAAAGAAGTGGTCACAAATTAGTTAAGTGTCCTTTCCCTCCACAAATTTGTCTCTTTTATAAAGTCAAAGGGGTCTAGCTAACATTTTGTTTAACATCAATTATCAATGATGAATTTCTCTAATAATATGCCTATAATTTAGTACCTTCATAGTTAAAGAATCAAAATAAATTACTCCATCTCGTAAGAAAGAATGACAAAGGGCCTGTATTTTATTATAAAGAGTGTGTTTTCTTCTTTTATGTGCAGAGGGCTTTTTTATATATATAATAAATGGTGTATTTTTTTTATATTATTATGTCGAGTTCCTTAAGGAGTGATTTGGATTAAGTCACACTGCAATATCCACCAAAAGAAAAGAGGTCTTTTGTGACAATTATGTATCAACGCATAAAAATCTGCTAAATGAGATTTCGTATTCATGAAAAATCTTATTTATGTCACGTCTGATTTCATACCATAAACCCATTTGCCAAATATTATTAATTATATAAATGGCAATTTGCAAGATTTTGATTGGATTGGATTGTGAAGAGAAATGATTAGTTCTCTATCATTTAGAAAGCCACATAAACAATTGAATTGACTTCAATTATGGATTCTCTATAAAAGAATATTATTATTCATTTATTCGACCTGGATACTGCAGTAGCAAGTTGTAACACAATAAGGCCAATTGTATTCTTTCACTTGTTAGCTGGAGGATATCCAACAAATTTGATACGCCAATCAAGCTTGTTTGATTATTAGTTCCTAAATAGTTGACTTTTTCAGCTTTATCTCATGTTTTGCCTTCTAACCTTGTATGATTGTGAAGGGCTATGCAACTCATGTATACGTTTTACTTTGAAGTCCCAATGGCTTTCCTTCTGGAACATTCTTTGTTAATTGATAAAGATGCATGTTGCTATGATTTATGTTGCTCGGACTAGACGGGTATGGTAGTATATTTTTGAAGAATCTGACACGAGTGCGGCAACATTTTTGGAGAGTCAAAGCAACTTACGCTATGATTCATGTTCAAAACTCATCCAAATTAAAAAAGATAAGCGATTGTACATATATATATAAAATTCGATTTTAAGATAAATCAGAGTCGATCCCATAAAAAACTAAGGTCTAGCTATCATTAAGAAAATAAGTTCAATTTTTGAATTAAAAAGATTAAGATTTTAATTTTAAACTACTTAACAAAAAAAACATACACTAAAGTACTAAAATTATAAACTAAGGGGTCATTTGGCGTGGCGGATAAGGAAAGTTAATCCCAGGATAATTTTTAAATGGTCCTCAATTCATTTTTTGGTTGGAAAGGTTTAGATAAGTTATCCCAAGATTAACAATTAGTCCTACGATAAGTTATCCTACCTTGAGGGCGGAATAATAATCTCAGGTTAACTTATCATGGGATAAAGTATGTAAAAATCCAAAAATACCCCCCTTTAAATTCTCTTTTTATA
>JAABOM020000096.1:7515322-7525646 GCA_011800125.2 Solanum clarkiae
AATAATAATAATAATAATAATAATAATAATAATAATAATAATAATAATAATAATAATAATAATAATAATAATATATGTTCTTCACTGCTTTACTTATAGAATGAAATGGATAAACTTTTGGGTTGGATCTCATGAAATAAAAAAAGATGAATTTATATAGATTAAAATGGAGGAATATAAAAAGATATCATAAAATTTTAAATTGAATACATGGAGGTTATGAATATAAAAAGCCTGAGAATCATAGATATTCGGTGTAGTAATTCAATAAATAATTAGATATGAATTATAAAAGTGAATATTAAAGCAAATAAAGGAGAAAAATAAAAAATAGATTTAATTTCTAGAAGAATATTTTGCAAACAACCAATTACATTAATCCTAAGAGGAATTCTGACTTAGTGTCATTATACCCATTAATTGGCCATTATAGCCATAACTTACTATTTAATGGGATCTCAATTTGGTTTCCAACTTTTGAAGGGCAAGGAAAACGTTACTACATTAAAATAGTACTATTATTTTTTTAAAAATTTAATTTCATTTTAATTTATTGTAAGGGCAAAATGATAATTCAACTTAGAAGATAAATGTGATGATTACTATTTGTGACGGATTTAACCTTTATAATGTAGCTATATGATTGGCATGACTAAAATGCAAACTTTAAAAGATGATGCAAGGATATGGTGAAAATTGAAACCAGAAAATGATATCACAATATTTACAACAGGTTGTGGTGAAATTCAAGGCTAATGATAGTAGATTGCTACATTCAGGCCAAGAGACTAAAACAACAACATACCCAATGGAATTCCACGAGTGGAATCCCACAAGTGTAAAATATACGCAGACCTTCCCACTACCTCACAGAGGTAGAGAGCTTCCTAGATTCAGGCCAAGAGACTATGGTACATACATTTATTTATACTAGTCTTGCTCCACGTGCAGCGTACGTGTATAGCCATTCTTGAGAGTCATATAACCATCAAATAGTGTCCATTCTATATTTTATCAATCTATGGAATCATTTAAGCACTGTTTGTTGCAAATGTAAATGTTTAATTGTATGGAATGATACTCTGCTAGACCAAATGTAACAGTAATTCAAAGGGGGAAGAGAGTAACAATATTAACAGCAGGCTTTAATGTGTACCAGTAATGTCATTTTTTATTTCAAGAATATGTTTTTGCCATTGACACTTTTTAAACCAGTATAAAGCAGATTATCGGGCTCAGTAATGCATAAACACATTACAAAACACAGATAAACAGAAATGTAAGATCGGTTTATTGCAGCACATAACTATTATTGTTGAGAGTAGTAGTTAGTTAGTTGGTATTAAATGTTAGTTAGTGGGTAACAGTTAGTTAAGGGAGTTAACACAACTGTTAACTCCATATATATGTATACATACTCCTCTGTACACCTTTACTACTTACTCTCCAAGAAATAGAAAACAGAGAAGAGCAACTCTCTCTTCAACTGAGTTCTCCTCCTCAATTCTTCTTCTTCTCCTCATCTTCCATTGCATGTCTCCAATCCCTCAATATTGTGCTTCTTCACTGATTTTATCATGGTATCAAAGTGCCGATCGAATTGGGACTGAAAGCTTCACACAAAGTTCGGATTGAAGACCAATTGCGACCTAGGGTTAGTTCCTTTTGCACAGAGTTTGTTTAATTGAAGATACTTAGCACAACAATGGCGGAATCCGGAGAAAGTGACAGTGGAAGAAGAGCAGATAGGCTGAACTTAGTCGTCGATGTGAACCATCCCCTCTTTCTACAGTCATGTGATACTCCAGGTAGTTCTCTGATCTCTTTTCAACTCACTGGTCCTGAGAACTATACATTATGGAGTAGATCTATGAGGATTGCGTTGGTAGGGAAGAATAAAATTGGATTTGTTGATGGGCGACACACGAAGGATAAATTTGAGGCACCTCTTCACGATTTGTGGGAGAGGGTAAATGCCATTGTATTGTCATGGATTATGAATTCTGTGAGTAGTGATTCGGTCAGTTGTGTGGTGTATGCCTCTAATGCATGCACTGTTTGGAGTGAATTGAAAGAAAGGTTTAATAAGGAGAATGGTTCTAGAATCTTCCAGTTGCATAAGGAGATTGCGACTGCTTTACAAGGAACCTCTTCTGTGTCAAGCTATTTCACCAAGCTGAAGGATTTATGGGTGGAATATGATTCACTGGTACCTTGTCCTACCTGTGAGTGTGCAGGGTCAAGAAGATATATCGAACACCATCAATATCAACGTTTGTTGCAGTTTTTGACAGGTGTGAATGAAACCTACTCGCAGGCGAGGAGTCAAATTTTATTGATGGTTCCTGTTCCCAACATCAATAAGGCATATGCCATGTTGGTATCTAAGGAGAGTCAAAGAAACTTGGGGAAATCAACTGAGAACTCAAGTGGTATAGCTCTATTCAGCAATAAAATAGGACCGAGTCAGCAACACACCTCGGGTGGACATGGATATCCAGTCAAGGGAGCTCATGTTGTATCTGGGGATGAATCAGGACATTCTAATAGAGGAAGCAGTAAGGGAAGAAATGCTCATTTGTTTTGTGAGCATTGCAAGTAGAGAGGCCATACAAAGGAGACTTGTTACAAGATTCATGGATATCCAACAGGTCACAAGTATAAGAAGAAGTACATGGCCAATGCAGTGATGAATCTAACTGGATAGGATTCCTTTCAGAGTAGAAATTCCTCATAGTCAGACCCTTTACAGTCCACACAAAACTCAAATCAAAGAGGTGAAATGATGTTCACCCGGGAACAATATGACCAGATTTTGAAGTTGCTTCATAAGGAGATGAAGATGCATTCTAGTTCAGAAAAAACAGGTATGCATCAACTCTTTTTGGCTACCAATAGTGCAGACCTTAAGAAGTGGATTATAGACTCTGGGGCATCCAATCATATGGTCCATAATAAGGAGTTGTTGGATGGCATTAGTCAGATTACTGAGAAGAACATTAAGAGGGTATACTTGCCAGATGGTAATACTTTAGATATAGCCTGTGTGGGAAAGTGCAAGTTGGATAGTGGAGAAAGCATATCAAATGTTTTGTGCATTCCTGAGTTTAAGCACAACTTACTGTCAGTATCCAAATTAACAAGAGATTTAAAGTGTGCAGTCACTTTATTTTCTGATCTCTGTGTTATGCAGGATCTGTTCAATGGAGTGGTGAAGGGGATTGGTAGAGAAGTTGATGGCCTGTATAACATTCAGTTACCAATAAGCAGAGTAGATAGTATCAAAACAATAAGTGCCAACACAATAAACAAAGGTGCTGTAGATAAAGCTGAAAACCTGGAAATATGGTACAAGAGACTTGGTCATACTCCCTTCAAGGTGTTACATCAGATTCCTACATTGAAGCTTGAGAAGGAATCCTGTGCTGTTCAAGATTGCAATGTTTGTCCACTGGCCAGACAAACTAGGCTGCTTTTCCCTAGTAGTCCAAATAGAAGCAATGACATCTTCTCCACTATACATGGAGATGTTTGGGTCCATATAGAGTTACAAGTCATGATGGCTGCAGATTTTTCCTCACCTTGGTAGATGATTGTAGTAGAATGACATGGGTGTATATGCTGAGAATGAATTCTGATGTTATTGTCATTCATAGGCAGTTTTTTGCTCTGTTGAAAACTCAGTTTGATACACAAGTGAGGATTTTTAGAAGTGATAATGGTACTGAATTTTTCAATTCCAATTGCAATGCTTTATTTCATTCTCTTGGTATTGTTCATCAGAGTTCTTGTGTACACACACCTCAACAGAATAGTCTGCTTGAAAGAAAACACAGACATATCTTGGAGGTTGCTAGAGCCATTCGCTTGCAAGGTTTTCTGCCCCTTAAGTTCTGGAGTGAACGTGTCCTTAGTGCTGTGTATGTGATTAATAGGCTGCCTATGCAAATTCTGGATGGAAAGTCTCCTTTTGAGATAGTTTATGGTAGACCTCCATCTTTATCTCATATGAAGGTCGTTGGTTGCTTGTGTTTTGCAACTAACATAAATAATGGAGACAAATTATTCCCTAGATCTGCTGCAGCCGGTGATGATGGGATACTCCTCCACTCAAAAGGGCTATAAGCTGTTCAATCTACTTACTAACTCTTTCTTTGTAAGCAGGGATGTATTTTTCAGGGAACATGTATTTCCCTTTCAGATGATCAAAGAAAAAAAGTTGCAGCTGTTTCCTAATGGAGTCCTCACTACTCCCACAACAGAACCTCTACCAATATCTTCACTCACTTCACCCACAGCTCCAACTCAGGCTACATCCTCACCAAATTCCTCTCCAACACCAACATCCACACCTCCATCCCCTACTACTGCTCCTTTACCAACTTCCCTTGCTCTCAGAAGATTCACAAGACTCAGAAATGCCCCTGTATGGTTACATGACTATGTCTGTGGTAAGCCTACCTCAGCCACTGCATCTCATTGCCTTTATCCCATGTAGTCCTACTTGTCTCATACAAACCTTAGCCCACATTACCAAGCCTACCTGTCCAAAATCACTCCTATCAGAGAACCTCAGTCGTATGATGAGGCTGTTACAGATCCTTTGTGGGTAGATGCAATGAAATTGGAACTTAATGCTCTACAGGATAATCATACCTGGTCCTTGGTTGATCTTCCACCTGGCAAAAGACCCATAGGATGCAGATGGGTGTTTAAAGTGAAGCACAAAGCTGATGGCAGTGTTGAAAGGTATAAAGCTAGGCCGGTAGAAAAAAGTTATACTCAACAGGAGGGGTTAGATAATCAGGAGACCTTTTCTCCTGTAGTTAAGATGGTTACAGTGAGGTTGGTACTTGCTATGGCTGCTTCCAACAACTGGTGCCTACACCAAATGGATATCTTCTATGCTTCTCTCAATGGAGATCTGGTAGAGGAGGTATACATGACTCCACCACCAGGTTTTGGCAGTCAAGGGAGGAATAGACAAGTGTGTAGACTGCACAAATCCTTGTATGGACTCAAGAAAGCATCAAGGCAATGGAACTTAAAGCTTGTTGAGGTTCTAACCATCTCACGATTCACACAGAGTCATTTTGACTACTCCTTATTCACAAGAAAGAAGGGAGACAACATAGTAATCATTTTAGTTTATGTGGATGACATGCTTATCACAGGTAATGATCTTATCTTGATTCAAGAGGCTAAGATAGCCCTACAGAAGAAGTTCAAGATCAAAGACTTGGGTGAAATGAAGTACTTTCTTAGAATAGAGATAGCAAGGTCAAGGGAAGGAATTCTCATGAATCAAAAGAAGTTTGCACTTGAATTAATTAGTGATCTGGGATTGTCAGGATCAAAGCCAGCAGTCACACCAACGGAGTATAACCAGAAGCTGACCATAATGGAGTATGATGAACATGTAGGTGTCTTGAGTGAAGATGTTGAACTGGATGACCCTGGACCATACCAGAGATTGATTGGGAAGCTGCTATACTTATCCATGACAAGACCAGACATTACATATGTTGTCCACCTGCTGAGTCAATTCATGTAAAGGCCCAAAAAATCTCACATGGAAGCAGCACACAAAGTAGTAAAATATGTCAAGAATGAACCAGGCATGGGGATCTTGCTGAGTTCAGAAAAGGCCATACATTTGACAGCCTTCTGTGATGCAGATTGGGCAGGATGCCCCAACTCAAGGAGGTCCATCACTGGGTATATTGTGAAGCTGGGGAACTCCTTAATTTCCTGGAAATCTAAGAAACAAAATACAGTCTCTAGAAGCTAAGCTGAGGCAGAGTATAGGAGCATGGCAGCAGCTGTGGCAAAGGTACTTTGGCTGGTAGGAGTGGGTAAAGAAGTGCAGATTAATGTCAATGTTCCAGTGGAGCTGCTGAGTGATAGTAAGGCTGTAATCCAAATTGCTGCGAACCCCATATTTCATGAAAGAACTAAGCATATCGAGATAGACCTTCACTTCATCAGAGAGAAGATACAAGCAGGAATAATTAGAATATCTTATGTAGCGTCAAAGGATCAGGAAGCAGATTTGTTTACAAAGGCTCTAAGCAGATCACAACACACACATCTCCTGAGCAAGCTAGGAGTGTTGAACTTGTTTACACTACCTAGCTTGAAGGGGGGTGTTGAGAGTAGTAGCTAGTTAGTTGGTATTAAATGTTAGTTAGTGGGTAACAGTTAGTTAAGGGAGTTAACACAGCTGTTTACTCCATATATATGTATACATACTCCTCTGTACACCTTTACTACTTACTCTCCAAGAAATAGAAAACAGAGAAGAGCAACTCTCTCTTCAACTGAGTTCTCCTCCTCAATTCTTCTTCTTCTCCTCATCTTCCATTGCATGTCTCCAATCCCTCAATATTGTGCTTCTTCTCTGATTTTATCAATTATTTTGAAAAATTAACGTAGAGCTTGATTTTGAGCCTCTTGCATCACAGCATGCTGTCTGTTCTAGCTGGTAATCTCTTGAAGAAGTTGCTGGGAACAGAAGGCATTTTGCTTCTGAACTTGGGATGCCTCAACATATATAGTCCAGCAACTAAAGCCATCACTCTGAAGGGAGTCGCATAAAGCGTAACTGCAGCAGAAAGACTGAACATGATAAACAAGCTGGTTGCTCTTGTTCTCTCCAGCTGAGCACCCCCTGCAGCTTCTCTCCTTGTGTTGCTATGTGCCCGACCACGGTCTGAATCCTCCCAGCCACACTTCTCAGCCTATAGTACCTCCTCACTCATCTAGTTATCCCAGCTCTTCCTTCTTCCATGAGTTGTGTTGCATTGTTGCTTAGGAGAAATGTTGGCGTTATTTGCAAAGTATAGCATCTATTCTACATTTCTTCCTCCTAGCCATCCTCAAACATGTCTTCAATCTTGTCAAGTATTTTGAGAGGCAACACTTGTTTCAATAACCTTTAGTTGGTTATTAATGTCAATAGGAGTTAAGGGACTTGTGTTCTACTTTGTAAGTGCATCTAAGCGTTATTTATCCAATTTTCTCCATATATAGTAAGACATTTAGTCCAGGAAGAACTCTTATGTGTATATAAGGCATGTGTCTTAGAGGAAACTTTAAAGCAGTAGTTTATAAACTGGAGAGGGTGTACAATGACTTTCATTCACGAGCATATTATTTGGTAAAAACCATATCTCAATAACTCTTCTTTTCAATTTGAGTGGGATGTTGTCGAATGACCGAAGTTAATGACTTTCCTGGACATGTTAATTTATCGCCAGCAGTTCGACTGGAGGATGTTTCACGCACTATGTAAATATGATGTGAAAAAGTAAAACACCCTTTCGAGGAAGATTATGCTTCATGTTAGATGGCTATCCTGCCAGAGAATTTCTTCACTGAGGCTGATAAGGGTAAAATCATGTTCAAAAGAACATCAAAGTGGTGGTTCTGGGAAGGAGAAGTTGAATTTGAGGATGACACCAAGTTGGAAGGTGATGTCGTCAACTTGCAACTAGTTTTGATGAGAAGGAAAAGATCAAAGACAAATTACCAGATCCCTTTCGCAGCTTGGTAGAATTTTCTTTTTGTATGTGGAATAGTGTCTCCTTCTAGAAGATCAAGTCATTCACCTTTCTCCTTCCACCAAGAAAGGGCAAATTCAGATATAGTTTCAATTTTGTAGTAGCAGATGTCTACTCACTTTAGTGTCAATCTTTTTATTTTGCTCATTTTTGTAAAGTTTTGATGTTTTGTAGTGAAGTCTTTGCTGCAATGGTGCTGTGACATACACATTCTTTGGATGGTTGTTACGTATTGTTTCATAATGTCTTGTATTATATTATATTGTATCGGATTGTATTGTTTTAATGAGTACAATATTTCGATAGATTTTATCATTCTCTGTCATTACATAATATCACACATTCATGACTTGAATGATAAATTTACAAGAATAGTGGGGTATGGGGTAGAGTTACTATGCAAATTTTGAGTAAAAGATGAAATACAATTATTATATATTAAATAAAGGCAAAATGAAAAGAAAATATCAAGGTAACTATACGATCACATCCAATCAGGCATTACATAAAATGGTCTTACACATATCATATAGAAACATATATCACAAAACAGCCATCCAACCAAGATGTTAATTAGGGCTCGATGGGGATGTGTAAATCTTGGCAGGTGGTGGCAAATTCTTAGTACTAACAGATTAGGATTTACTTTGCCTTGCTTAACCTCTCCATTTGCTTTAGCATTTTGTTAGGTGGATGGATGTGTTAAAGAATAGGTCTCATGTATAGGGGGGAGTGTCGTTCTGCCACTTAGCCCTTGAAGTGTAATGCTCAACTCTAATTACTGTTGTAATATTACAGATTCAGTGCTGAGTTTTGTATTATAATGTTCTTGTCATGTTTTGTTATTTACCATTCATAATGCAGTGATAGTAAGTCTAAGTCGTTAAAATGCTAAATCTTTTACAGTTTTGTGGTTACTTATCTTTTCTATTACTCCCTGTATTTCAATTTGTTGGTTAATTATAAAAGAATGAATGGTCAATGCACTTAACAATGAGAACGGCAGAAAAATCAGAGTGGGTGATACTGACACCCATTTGTTACACTATCCATGGACACAATCATTTCTGCCAGCAATTGAATTACATAATGAGTTTTCCCGTCTATTTTGGGCAATATAAGTAGTCTTGCTCTGCCTACAAATCTTGACACAGTTATTGATCTTGTCTCTTCTTTTCTGCATCTTCTCGTTCACCCTTTGTGTGTCGTCGAATAAGGGTGATAATGTCCATGATCTCCTTGCTTCATATAACCTCCCAAAGGGTCTTCTCTCAAAGAATGTGAAATCCTACAGTATTTCCCCCAAAGATGGGTCTTTTACTGTCCAACTCACACACCCATGCTATGTACAGTTTGTAGATGAGGTTCTTCACTACAGAGAAGAAATCAAAGGGGAATTGAGCGACGGATGAGTATATGATGTCTCTGGACTCCTAACAAGGAAGTCTTTTGCATGGGTATCTATAACTGGGATTGATGTTGATGAGGACAACTCTGATTTCATTGTGTTCCATCTTGCAAGTTGCGAGCTCAACTCTTTCAGGATATTCCCACGTGTACGAATCAATCTTGACGTCAAGCTCTGAGCTACTGTTATGCCAGCTACTTGTCAAGTATGAAATATGGGACTCAGCTTGAAAAATAGTAACTGTTTCCTCTTTCCTCTATGTACTATTACTATTATAAGTTGTAATGGATAACTTTAAGGCAAAATGGTACCCTTCACATTATAATCAAAATTTTAGAGACACACTTAAACTTTAATTTGGTTCTATTACTTCTCTAAACTTATCTTTTTTGTAATTAAATACTCTTTATTTGTCTATGTGGCATGTGGGATCCACGCATGAACTACACACAAAAACTCAGGCGTATAGTTAAGGGTAAATAAGGTGCATTAAATTACGAAAAAAATAGGTTCAAGGGGCTAATAGGACCAAGTAAAAATTTAAGTGTGTCTCTGGAATTTTGGTTATTGTCTGGGGGGTAGTTGTGCATTTTAAATTACAATTTTTAATAACTCAAAATATTTATCTAAAATTTGCTTATAAAAAAATTACACACAAACTTAAAAACAATAATTATTTTATATCTCCAAATTTTATTATATAATTGATCTATTAGTTTTATGGATATGTTCGAGCTATAAAAAATGCCAGAGTGTATTCTTAGATCAAAAAAATTAGCGGAGGAAATTTGAGAGCGATATGTCACAACCCACTACTTGACTTCAAGTAAGAAATTCCCATTTGCTAGTTTTTTCTTCCAAAACTTGATTAAAATGTTTATATTGCATACGTATATAACGAACAAAAATAGTATTTATTTTTTCGACTGTGCAATATTTGTGCAAAGTGTGTTCATGCAAGGGGGTCAAATCTTTGATATATTTTTACACCAACTATATTCATTTAGACAATTTTTAATTATTATTATAGAGATCATTCAAAATATTAATTTGTTAACATTAATAACCAAAATCACAGAGACATACTTAAACTTTTACTTAGTCCTATTACTCCCTGAACTTATTTTTTCGTAATTTAATGCCCCTTATTTGCCTACGTGGCATATGGCGTCCGCATGTGTACCACACACAATATAATTTAACTGGTTAGGCGTGTTAAGTAGATAAATAAGAGATATTTAATTACAAAAAAAATAAGGTCAGAAAAATAATAAAACTAACAACAACAACAACATACCCCAGTGCCTCAAAAGGCTCCCGCTCATTGCGGGGTGAGGGGGAGTCGGATGTACGC
>JAABOM020000096.1:7529594-7548966 GCA_011800125.2 Solanum clarkiae
AGTTTTTCTCAAAATAATTGAGTTTTAAACTGAATTTTTTATTTTCTTTAAAAGTCGGTCATTTTTTCGGCGTAACAGACATAAATAAGTCTTTTCTCAAAGTATGATAACACATTTGAACATTTTCCCTTTATTTTATTTATTTTAAATAATGATTAATTATCCTATACAAATTAATGTATTGAAAAATAAATTGTTTGAAATTGCATTCATTTTTTTCCTAGTTGCAAGTGGTATGCATAGTAGCGTTCGTTTGGAAAAACAATTTTTAATTTCCTATATTGAAACTAAAACGTGTCAACTAAAAGAAAGAACAATTCAAACGTATTAGTATATTTTCACACAATTGAAAAAAGGTTGCATGTTATCAGGTTAGAGTATCTCTCAAAAAAATAAACTAACGAATTAAAAATTCAATTCGAAGAAACTAGATCCATATCCTTTTTTAATCTCTCAAAAAAATAAACTATGCATGAAAAAATTAGATTCGTCACTCTCGCGGAAAATAAATCTACTATTGGAATGTTAAATAGACGGATCAAATTAAATTTTAGCAGATTAGAATAGACTAAGTAAATAAGTGGACAACTTATAATCCAACCCATCCAAATTTTTTTTAAGTTTTAGTACCTTCTTCTTTTTGTTCTTGTGTATTGTTTTTCTGTATCTAATTGAAAAAAAAATTATAGATACATAGTACATATCAAATTGGTTTTAAAAAATAAAAAATAATTTGACAAGATTTCTCATTGATCAATTTGAATTGACTAAATTTTTAGATGGGCTGAGCTAATAAAGGACGAGTCATCAACCCACCCAAACTTGGGCGAATTATGTCTTTTTAATTTTTTCTTTTTTTTTTTACAAAATATAAACTTATGACTCAAGTTTTAATTTTATTAAAAAAAATTAAAATTACAATTTGGAATAGCAAATTATTTATTTATTTATTTATTTTGTAAAAATTGAGATTTGAAATTATGACCCAAAATTATTAAATCTCCAAATACAAATGTGAAATATGAAATTATGACCCAAAATTATATATCCAAATAAAAATTTGAAAATTATACTTTATATTGCATGGACAAAAGCAAGACAAAATTGACGTCCGTATCATATCAAATCTAGGGATGACTATACAGCATGCCCCATTAAAATGACATATATGATAAAAAAAATGTATTTTAGAGCATGAATTTCTCAAGTCCATAGTATTATTTTTTTAAAAAAAAAGAATTAGTGTAAGTAGCAAAGGATGCCTTGCTCTTTATATATGCATTGCTACACAATGGAGTAATCATAAAAACCAGCAATCTGCATATGATGGATTACTTAATCACTCCAACTCTGCTCTCTATTGTCTTTGTAATCACTTTGAAATATTTATTTCCATCAAAAACAAAATTACCACTTCCTCCAGGTCCATTCCCATGGCCATTTGTTGGGAACCTTTTCCAAGTGGGTAGAAAACGTCCTCATGCTTCTCTAGCAAAGCTGGCTCAATCTCATGGTCCTGATTTAATGTCCATAAAGTTGGGCACACGCCTCGTTGTCGTGGCCTCATCCCCTGCAGCTGCTGCGGAGGTTCTTAAAACACATGATCGTACGCTTTCTGGTCGTTTCGTTTCTCATCCCATCCGAGTTGAGGGATCGAGACTTCACAATGCGTCAACTTCGTTTCTAGAGAGTGTGATGAGACTTGGAAAAGCATTCGAACCATATACAGGGGAGCCCTGTTTTCTACGAAAGCACTGGAATCGCAAGTAAGTTTAAGGGAGAAGAAAATCATGGAAATGATGCAACATTTAGATACCAAAAAGGGACAAGTAATTAAAATCAAGTTTGTGGTTTTTGTGACAGCGTTGAATGTATTGGGTGGTTTGCTTCTTTCGATAGATTTAATCGATTATGACGGAAAGGGAGTTGGTGCAGGACTGAGAGAGTACCTACGAAGATTTACTGAGACGGGTGGTGTACTGGAATTAGCAGATTTGTATCCTGTATTGGGTATTTTCTGTTCGGATTTCCAGGGAACGTATAAGAAACTAATGGGTATGTTGGATAATCTTTGTGTTGTTTGGGCAGGCATTATTCAGAACAGAAGAAAAAAAGACAGTCAACCTTCAATGGATGCTGTAGATTTTGTAGATGCTTTGGTTAAAAATGGTTTCACTGATAAACATATCAATGCATTGCTTGTGGTAAATCATATACTTTAATTTCTATCCCTATTATAATCCGAGCATTGATTTCTTCAAGATCAATAACATATCCAGTGGAATCCCACAAGTGAGGTCTGGGGACGATATAATGTACGCAGACCTTATCACTATCTCATAGAGATAGAGAGGCTGCTTCTGGCTGCAGTTGATTTCTTATAAGGAAAAAAAAGTGCCTCTCTGAGAGATCAATTCTTAATTGCATACTCTTTGTGCATACTAACGCATTTAGTAATTGTTAATGAGTAATCATTTTCTGTCTCTTGGATCTTTCAGGAAATATTTGCAGCAGGAACAGAATCTACAACTGCTACAAGCGAATGGATGGTTGTAGAACTCCTTAGAAACCCACAAGCCTTACAAAATCTCCGCGATGAAATTTCACGAGTAGTAGGAAATAAGGACATTATAAAGGAATCCGATTTACCAAGCTTACCATACTTGAACGCTTGTTTCAAGGAGACACTAAGGTTACATCCTCCTGGACCGTTGTTGCTCCCTCATCGCGCAGTGCAAACATGTGAAGTCATGGGGTACAGAATTCCCAGAAACACTCAGGTGATGGTCAATATGTGGGCAATTGCAAGGGATTCTAAGATTTGGGATGATCCTTCGTGCTTTAAACCCGAAAGATTTATAAATTCAAAAATTGAACATAAAGGGCAAAGTTTTGAGTATATCCCTTTTGGTTCAGGAAGAAGGATATGTGCTGGAGAACCACTGGCGTCCAGGTTTATTCCCTTAGCTGTTGCTTCAATGATCCATAAGTTTGATTGGATTCTGCCAAATGAAATGGATCCATCTACAATTAACATGGATGAAACATTGGATGTCACGATGTTTAAGAAGTATCCACTTCTTGTCGTTCCTAAATTGCGAAATGTGTGAAGGATCAAGAGACAGATCGATGATATTGTAAAACATTATCACTACGTTGATGTTCATGTTGTGTGTCTGTTAATTTCAATCTGTGTATTTTATCAAATTTAAGTCTTCGAATACATGTAATAACTTTCAAGATATAAATCTTCTTGCGCTAATAACGATGGTTTTTTTTCTTTGTGCTACTAATGTGCTTCAGTTGCTCATGCAACAAGTAAATTGAAATGTTTCTTTTTCCTTTATAATTAAAGTAAACCAGAAGTGAGAGAGAATGAATTGAACGAATCGAAATAAGTTTAAGTGACCAAATTGTGATTTATTCTTTATTTTTATATAGATTTTGATTCTAATGCATCTATGAAATATTTAACAACTGAAATTTGATCTAAGAACTCATCAAGACAAATTATAAAGGATGAAATGAATGCAGAAATCATACACCCACTTTCACAGAGATATAATGACCTGTATATACTTTGCATTGTCGAGAATCTAATTCTTCTAGAAAGATGACTGCATGTACAAAAATAAAAAATGCATGATTGATTAACCAGTTGATGAATGACACATGGCATAACTTAGACTTAATAGTTATGGTTTAATTGATCACATATATATTTGTAACATAGTTTAATTAAATTTAAATTATGTCACTATCATTCATTTTGAGAAAAATAAAGAAAGAGAATCCTTCTTATATGAATTAACAAAATCGATTTTTTCAATTTGTGATACGAGTAAAATATACCCCTTCGAGAAGAGGACTAAATATAAAGCTCTTGGTGACTTTCATTTTTAGGGAAGTAGTCTCCTCTACTAATGAAAAGTATTTAATATAAATCCCTAAAATTATGAATAAATTAAAGGGTTAAATCTTCCCTTCCCCCGTTAATCCCATCCATTTTATTAGTGATATGACATGTTGAGTTTAAAAAGTGTGAATGACAAATGAAGAGTTATAATTTTTCTAAAAAGGTTGTGATCTTTCCAAGGCATGACTATGATCTTTCCGATAAAGGTACAATAAACACCTTTTGTTCTCCATATATAGAGAATTTTTCTATCACTTCTAAATGAGTTTTTTTTTTTTTTACTTCTTCTTTTTCCACACAAACGACTTTTAGTGTGCTTTACTGCTGTTGAGTGGTTTGCTGACATCGCGTTTTTAGGTATCGATATATTAGTAAGTAAATCGTTCTATTTTGGGAGGATATATTCCCTTAACCTCGGGTACTTGAGGGGAATAATTTCCTTAAGGATACACCGTGTATTTAGTGGGCTCAATTTTCTTCTAGTCAATTTTATTTTTTAAATTTTCTTTACAGATTTTATTTTCATTACTAGTTTTAGTTTCTGATTTTGAAAACTTATTAGAATCTTTGTGATTATTGCTTTTACAAAGTTTTGTTTTACAAAACAGCTTTTTTCTTACAAAAGTTTTGCAACTGTTCGAAGTATTTAGTAATAAATGTTAAACAATATGGCGCACCAACTCAACACGCTATCCCCTCTTCTTTTTCGATCACGGATACCTTAATCACCACTCGATAAATAACTAATTTTGCCTAATAATTGAGACAGTACTGCTCTGCTGCAATGCCATCTCGCTGTAGCAGCGCAACTAATGACAAAGATCCAACTACTCCTGACCAAGACACCATTCCGCAAACACCAATTAAGTGGATATATATGTTAGTATATCTTTCGGATTATTATTGTTTTATACACCTTCACATTATTTATCATATCTTCGCTTTTTCGTGTGGAATTTGATAATTTTCTTGGTCTATGATTGTTTACATAGTATCATCACTTTAATTATCATGATACGAAGGAAAAAAGAACCTAACTTATTTTAAACGTTGTCTCATGTATTTTTTGTTATAAAAGGGAATAATATATATGCTTGTTTTTATCAAAATGACTCACATATGTTTTTTTTAATGAAGGTCTAAAATGCCCCTCAACTGTTTGAATTGATACAAAACTATCCTCCCTCCAACTTTCAGCCTTTTAATACCCCTGATGTCAATATTTTGGCTCAAAAAATAACCACAAGTATAAGCTAATGTAACACCTCGTAAAATTATTGAAACGCCCCTAAAACGTAATCGTGCGCATAATGCGTTTTTCAAAGCTCCGATGGAAAATTTGAGACCGGATTTGCGATTAACGCGGAAAATCAAGTGAGAAAATGTTCTTGACCCGATTTTAGAGCAACCGGGTCGGAAAATAATTTTCACTAATTTCACACGAAACAATGTTGATCAGCGCCCCTGGCACGACGCGGAGGGGGCGCAGAGACACACTTAAGTTTTTTTTTAGAAAAAAATTGACGGGAATTGAGATTTTCAAAAATTCGCGAAATACACTAATCCACGCCCCTGGCGCATCACATACCAGTGTACAGATTTTGAAACTTTTTCTTTTAATTTAGGAAGGGCCCCTTGGTCATTCCTCATCCTATCTTAAGTCCTAAAATGCACTTTTAAGGTCGTTTATTATCGATTGAGGGTTCAAAATTTATTATTTTTCTAAGTCTACAACGGGAGTTTTGAGAAAAGAAGAAGAAAGAGTTGAGGGTTTCAAAGTCCAGGTCCAAGTTCTTGAAGAAAAGTTGAGAATTCTACAATTCCAGGTATGTAAAGGCTACCCAAAAAATGAGATTGTTCTCCCATGTGCCCCATTGAATGTAGTAGGTTGATAGGTGAAGTTGATGGGTCTTGTCTGACAAATTACTACATGATATCTTGAGAACTACTGTAATCTACCTATACTTTTTTAAATTGATGATCATCACGATTTGAATTACTTGCTTAATTGATTATTTGAACTACTGTATAAACTATATATGTGCAATTGTTAAAGAATTCATGAATGAAGCTAGGGGTTGATATCAAGAGCCTTGAGAATAGAATTGTGCTTGATTGTTATGTTATGGGTCTTGATTTGAGTAAGTACTGACGATGATATTAGTGGAATTTATGGAGTGTGAGGCCTTAGAGTCTTTAAGAGACTACACTTGAGTTTTAAAGAATGTTCATAATCTTCCCGAGATGAGAGATGATGAGATGAGGTGATGCCCTGGTCCAAAAGAAACTAGACAATGAGGAAACTTGATGTTGATGTTTATCTGCATGTTTAGTACTGGGAGGAGTATTGAGCATCGAAAATGAGTAAGGGTGAATCTCACTTGCACTCATTAATTACGTGGCTAGCATAGAGAAGGATTGGACCGTGATAAATGGATGTTTCCTAAGTCCCAAAACAGGACTTGATGTTATTATAAAACCCCTGATGTACGCCCTTTCACCCCGGCAAGATACTGGCCAGATGCTGCGACGACATCGCTTCGTTGTACCATCACTGGCTCATAGGAGATGGGTATTGGTCTGAGAAACTCCGAGATAGGTCCCCTGATGATAGTACTCTGATGTTGATATGATAACATGAGCCTTGATTGATGGTGATATGATGGTGTCCTATTCCTTATCTTTAGTTGAGGTTGAGTAACCGATGAGTTGATGTCATATTATGCTGTCTTGCCTACACTGTTTATATTATCCCATTTTATATACAGTACATTCCACGTACTAACGCTTCTTTGGCGCTGTATCATTTTATGATGCAGATTCTGTAGACAGAGGACTTCAGCAGGCGAATCGTTGAGGTTCAGAGTTCTATGATTTCAGATCTGGTGAGTCCTTCCCTGCCTTCAAGAGGGCATCTTTACTTGCTTTTATTTTCTTTGAGTTCTTTATTTGGACTTGTGATAGCCATGGCCTATCATGGTACCTTCTTAGAAAGTAGCTATGGAGGCTTCATAGACGTAGACTGATGATAGCCGATGTTGGGGTTTCTTTTCCCCCCTTTCTCAAATCTTAGACTGAATTGTTTTCCGCTGTTTATGTTTTGTATGATAGACAAAGTTGATAGCTTATAGCCCACTGATAGCCTTCTAAATTCTTGAATGTCTTCTGCTTATGTATTGAGTGAACGAGTGTGATGGGACTAGGTGGTTCGCTTGGGGGCTAGCAATAGTCTACGAGTATCAGTTACTCCTAGGGTACCCTCCCGGAGCGTGACAACCAATAGATTAATATCGAGGGTTATTTTGAGCCAAAAAGTTGATGTCAAGGATATTTAATTGGGAGCTGAAAGGTGGATGGAGTATAATGTTGTATCGATTGAAATAGTTGAGGGGTATTTTAAAATCTTATTTGTTTTTTAAATTTCAATTTAAAAAATCCATATAGAGGTGGTATATACATTATCTTTCTAGCAAAGTTCATGGGTGTATTCGACCCTTCACATACATAAATTTTTCGACTATTATCATTATTTGTGGTTTTTATTTTTATTTTATTTTTTTCTTTTATTTTTTATTATAAATATATGAGAAGTAAAAAGTTTAAACGATTATATTGTAATTTATTTTTTGTATTTGTAAAAGAAAAAAATTTAGGCATCTATGATAAGTTTTATAAAAATAAATTAGTTAAAAAAATAAATTTGATCATCAAAATAACAAATTCAAATTAGACCTTGAGTCAAAGAAGATTTTTTTAAAAAAAATAATACTTATAAGAAGGATCAAATATATTCCTACATGAATTTTTTATTTAAAAATTTTAAAAAACTGAAATTAACTTTTCACTTCTATTAGAGGAAAGAGTATATGTCAGCCTACTTTTATAATAGGAGATATTATCTGGATAATTATAAAGTTAAAGGGATATATTTATCAGACCCTTTTTCCCAATAAGAAGCACTCTCTTCATTTGATTTATTCATGAAATTTTAACTTGATATCGAGCTTAAAAAATTAATTGAATTTTATGTTTTTAAAATTTTATAGTATTAGATATATCACATAAAAAGTTAAAAATAAAAATTATTTAAAAAAACATATTTTAAAAAACAAGAATGAAAGTAGAAAATCGAATTAACACGAAGGGAGCATATCATTTGTTCCAATCAAGCAATGTTCAATGGATCTAATAAAAATAAAATATTATACTTGTATAGTTGTACTTAAAAGTCAGTGGTGACATTATTTGTTTGAAAAATTTGGCTGGTTTAGTTATAAATCGAATGATAGTGGGTTATCATGTCATCTGGTTAATAAAATGGATGGAGTTAATGATGAAAAATCTTTTTTACCTATAATTTTTGGGGTATAATATAGACTGATGGTATAATGTTTTACACATGATGAACTTAAATTGAGTCATATTATAAGAGTGTTTTGTGTAAATTAATTCACATATACCTTATAGGAGTATAAGTATATGATTTTTCATATATAAAGGCTATAGGTATTTGATTTCAAAATGTAAGAAAATACATTTGAAGCTGAGTCATATTATAAGAGTATTTTGCATCAGCACCTCATAATGCTTTTCTCCTAAAAAGACTTCCAAAATATGGGCCCTATGTACTCACCTGAAGTTTAAAAGAGAGAAAAATGACCAATTATTAAAAGAGGACATAAATCAGACAATTTGCGCAACTATTACAAGAAATATATGTAATCCTATCATTTCAGATTTCGGAGTGACGCATTTTGGAGCATATCTGTTTTTTTTTTTGGTCAATGTTATTTTATTTTATATTTGTTGAACAGAAGTTTGTTTTCTAATCATACTTTTCATTAGGTGATGGGTCGAATTCTACATATAGCAATGAAAACATTACATCCCAACGTGTATTGTGGTGTAATGATGGGATTGCTCCATTTTTAATCAATCATCCCCAATCCAAGTTCTGGAATTGAAAAAATTATGTTGGGAGCGCTAATCTTGAGTGGATCTTGCAGTGCACTGTAAAATTGTGCTCAATTGAGCATATATCAAAAGAAAAAGGTGCTCTTAGCTGCTATGCAAATGGAGTATATTGACATTTTTGCTTCATTTTCAAGCTGAATTGTTGAGAACATATACTAGTTCAAAGTTTTGATGATAACAATCTAAGTCAAGGACCAAGTAGATCATCAGGCTATTGTGCTGAAGCAAGCTGTGGAAAAACAATCTATAAAGGTATTATGGATGGTAAAAATTCTTTTAGACTTGTACTGAAGGACTAGTGGTCCATAAGATGTTTCCACAACAGCATAAAAGAGAGAAGTCCAAGGTTTTAACACAAGTTTTTCAAGCATATTTTCATTGAATATATTCTTGAGTTGAAAAGCTTTTCATTGGCTTCTTGTGCAAGAATATATAGCAAACCCACACATAAGACCTGATAGATTAAGTCTATAGTTCTCTTATTTGTGTGTGTTGTATTGTGTTCCAAAGTGTAAGATCACTCCTAAACTATAAAGGTAAGGGATCAGTCTTTGTGTTTGTTGATTCGTGTGTGGAGTACACCTTGTAGACAGTATTGTAGTCTAAAGGTGAGGTTGTGTTTTTAGTCTAATTACTCAAGTGGTGTAGGTTGAATTAAAACAGACTTTGTGCGTGCTCATTGCTTGTACTAGTTGTGTAAGTTGTTGGTGTTGTAAGGGAACGTAGAGAAATAGCGTGTGAGTTGTATTTCTTTACTATGCTCTTTAGTGGATTTGATTTGTAAATTCTGTGGTGACAGGTCGTGGTTATTCCTCCCTTGAGCAAGAATTTTTTTCACGTAAAAATCATTGTGTATTTACCTTCTGTTATTGCTTCTCTTATGAGTTTTAGTTATTATACATTGAGGAATTTGATAAGATATTAGGATAGGAGCACGCTAACTCAACTAGTGGTATCAGAGCAGGGATCTCTATCAGATTCACACCTTGAGATTTTCTGTGAAAATGGTTGCTCCAGTCAACTTGGAGGAAGATCAATCATCTACTAGGCCACCAAAGTTCAATGACAAGTACTATGGGTGGTGGAAAGGTAGGATGCATGATTTTTTGATTGCTGAGGATAGTGAACTCTAGGACATTGTTCTAAAAGGTTCTTCTGTTCCTATGATCGAGGTGAAAGAAGGCGTTACGACCAAATATGTTCCAAAAATCAGACAACAATACTCTGAACCTGATAGGAAGAAAATAGAGAAGAATTACAAAGCCAAGAAGTTGATTCTGTGCGGAATAGGAGCTGAGGAGTACAATCGGATCTCAGTGTGTGAGTCTGCTAAAGAGATCTGAGATTGCATGAAAAATGCCCATGAAGAATTAAACAGGTGATAGAATCCAAGGTGGACATGCTAACATCACACTATGAGGATTTCATCATGCATGAAGGAGAAACCCTACAAGAAATGAAGACCAGGTTCTCAAAAATAACCAATAAGCTCAAATGCTGGCAGAGCCCATCAGTCATAGGAAATAGGTTCGTAAGATTCTGAGAGTTCTTCCCAAGTCCCGGGAAAGCAAGGTGGACGCTATTATTGAATCCAAGGACCTAAAGACCTTGAGGATGGATGTTCTCACTGGTATACCCCGTACAAGTGAGCTGAAGAAAAAAAAGGGTATAACTAAAAGGGAAGGGAAGAAAGAAAAATCATTGGCATTAAAGACTGTTCAAAGTGATGAGGAGATTGATGGTGTAGATATGACTTATCTTACTAAGAGATTCACAAAGTTTGCTAGAAAAAGTCATGGCTTAATAAAGGAGGGAAATGCAGGAAGGCAGATGGTGGTACTGACCTATGTCATGGTTGTGGAAAATCTAGACATTTCATCAGAGAGTGCCCTCATGGAAAGGTGACCATAAAGAAGGACAGAGAGTTGGGAAGGATAAAAGGAAGGACCAGATACCAAACAAATACAAGAAGAAGGCAGCTGCAGACAAGATAATGATAAAGGCACAAGAAATCTGGGAAAATTCTTCCAGTGGTTCTGAAGAGGAAGAACAACCTGAAGACTCATCCATGCTTGCAGTAAAGGGTAATGATGAAGTCTATGATGGCCTCTTTGCCTTTATGTCTCAGTCTAATGATGAAGAAGATAATGATGAAGAGGTAACACTACTTGACCTCAAAGATAACTTAGATCTTTACTCTGTTAGAAAGTTGAAGAAACTAGCATGTATTCTTATTGACTCTATCTATGAAATGACTACTGAGAAGGACCTACTAAGAAATAGTATAGATGTATCACATGATGAAAAAACTGTGTTGACCATCCTAGTGTCTGACCTTGAGGTTAAGATTGTGACTCTTGAAATTGAAAAAGGGGAGCTATTGAAACTAATTGAAGCTGAAAGTCAATTTGATGCTAAGTCAAAGAGAAAGATTAGTGAGAACAAATCTGTCTTGGAATGAAAACTAAAGAAGGCTTAATTAAAATTGAACTTAACCTTAGAAAGAAATTCTGTGATTGAGAAGGACCTGATAAGAGTTAAGGAGGATCTGAACAAGCCTATGAAGTGGAATGCTTCTTCCAAACTCCTAGGAGATATGTCCTGTAGCTGGAGCTCTGAGAAGAAGGGGTTGGGTTACGTCAATAAGATTGATCCACCTTATAACCCACACAACAAGTATATGTCTGTTGCTAACAATCTTCTATGCTTGCACTGCATAAGAAATAGTTATCTAAAGGATAACTGCGAAGTTCTGAAAAGAACTTTGAATAAAGAGAAGTTTGCTCACTTAGATAAGAAAGAAGTGATAAAGGGACCAGGTCCCAAGTCTAAACGAAGGACCAGACCTTTACCTCTCTGGACCAGGAAATTTGTAGTTAGGCCCGTGTCTACCTATTGGGAGCTCAGATTGAAATGGGTTCCCAAAACTAACTTTTGATCACTTGCAGGAAAAGTTGGGAGGAAGCAGTCAGTGCTGGTACATGGACAGTGGATGCTCAAAGAACATGATTGGAAGGACTAAAAACTTCCTCACATTGAAAGAGTTTGATGGAGGCAGTGTCTCTTTTGGTGGTGGTCAAATGGGTTATATTATGGGCATAGGAAAGATTGAGAAATGTTTTGAGAAAGCTATTGAAGACATGTACTATGTTCAAGGGCTAAAGTACAACCTTCTTAGTGTTTCTCAAATCTGTGACAAAGGAAATGAAGTCAGATTCCTATCAGACAAGTGCACTGTTACAAATTTATCAACAAATAAGGTGGTGCTGACAGCATTGGGATGCAAGAATATGTATGCCGCAGATCTAAGAACCACAAAGCAAGACAACCTGACTTATTTAAAATTTCGGAATGACTCCTGTGACCTGTGGCACAGAAGGCTTGGCCATGTCAGTCTTTTATTGCTAAACAAGCTTGTATCTAAGGACATGGTTCGTGTAAACTTTATAAATTCCAAGGTATGTGCAGCTTGTGCTCATGAAAAGCAAACAAAGGATTCATTCAAGTCCAAACATGAAATAAGTACCTCTAGACCCATTGAGCTCATTCATACTGATCTATGTGGTCCAGTAAAGGTTCAAAGCAGAGCAGGAAAAAAGTATATCATGGTGATGGTTGATGACTACTCAAGATACACTTGGGTAAAATTCTTGAGATCCAAAGATGAAGCAGTAGAGTTACTGATCAACCTTATCATACATATTCAGAATCACTTTGGAAGTAGAGTTAGTGGGATCAGGTCTGACTATGGCACTGAGTTTGAAAATTCAACTCTAGATGGTTTCTATGTAGACAACAGAATTCATCACAATTTTTCTGCTCCAAGAACTCCCCAACAAAATGGAGTGGTGGAGAGGAAAAATAGGACTCTGGTAGAGATTGGAAGGACCATGTTGATTGACTATGGACTAGCTAAAAACTTCTTTGTTGAGGTTGTTAACATTACCTGTTATGTGACCAACAAATGTCTGATAAGATCTCTCAAGAACAAGACTCCCTATGAACTCTTGTTTGGAAGGAAACCTAACATCCGTCATCTGAGGGCCTTTAGTCGCAAATGCTTTGTCCGTAAAAATAGAAAGGAAGAAGTTGGAAAATTTGACTCCAATAGTTATGAAGGTGTATTTGTTGGGTACTCTCCTAGTAGCAAGGCTTATAGAGTATTCAACAAAAGAACTTCTGGCATTGAGGAGAGTGTGCATGTCATTTTTGATGAATCTGTAGATTTAAAGAATATCAATGATCTAGAAGATTCAGACCAGGACGAGCCAATTCAACTTCAAAAGGATAGTTTGGTAAATGATTCTTCGGTAGATGATGCTAACCTTTCTAAGAGTAGCGCAAATGATGGTGCTAGAAACAATGAACCCTTGGAAGTTTCACGTACCTCTACAAAAGAACCTGAGAAGGATGCAGAGGGAACTGATTAGGTTGATGAAGCGGATGATACTCAACATAATACACCAGATAATCCTGATGTGCAGGGAAGTCAAAGTCAATTTTCTGCAAGGACATATAGATGGAAGGATCAGTCATCCCATCCAATAGATAATCTAGTCTCTCCTATGGACTATAGGATCCACACTAGGTCCAAGACTGGAAATCTAATGGCATGTGATGTTTTCATGTCATCCATAGAACCCAAGAATGTCAAAGAAGCCCTAAAGGATGTAGATCGGGTAAACTCCATGTAGGAAGAACTACTCCAGTTTGAAAGAAGTAAGGTATGGCACCTAGCTCCAAGGCCTTCTGATAGAACTGTAATAAAGACCAAATGGGTATTCAGAAATAAGCTGGATGAAAATGGTATTATCATAAGGAATAAATCCATACTGGTGGTTCAGGGATTCAATCAAGAAAAAGGGATAGACTATGATGAGACTTTTGCTCTTGTAGCCAAAATGAAAGCAATCATAATTCTAATTGTTTTTGCCACTTATATGGAATTCAAACTATTCCAAATGGATGTCAAAAGTGTCTTTCTAAATAGCTATCTTAAAGAGGAAGTCTATGTGAAACAACCACCAGGTTTTGAGAGTATGGAATATCCAGATCATGTAATGAAATTGGATGAAGCTTTATATGGGTTGAAACAGGCTCCATTGGCATGGTATGAGAGACTGTCTGGTTTCCTACTTGATCATGAATACAAGAGGGGAAAGATTGACAATACTCTATCTCTGAAGACCAGAGGAAAGAATTTGTTGATTGTACAAGTGTATATGGATGATATCATCTTTGGGGCTACTGAAACTCTCTCTGCAAAGAATTTGGGGACTTAATGAGAAGTGAGTTTGAGATGAGCATGATGGGTGAGCTTAGCTTCTTCCTCGAATTGCAAATTAGACAAACTCCTGTTGGTACTTTCATAAGTCAAGAAAAGTATACCAGGGACCTGCTGAGGAAGTATCAGTAGTAGCTGATGGATGCAAAACCAATTGATTACCCCATGGGTACAAATACCAATTTGGATGCTGATGAAGGTTGTAACCTGGTGAATGCAACTATGTACAGAGGAATCATTGGGTCATTACTATGTTTGAAACAAGCATACCAGACATAGTTTTCAGTGTGGGAATGTGTGCTAGGTTTCAATCATATCTTAAGGAATCACACTTGAAGGTGGCTAAGAGAATTCTCAGGTACCTCAAGAGATTTGAGTGTTTGTCTTTTTACTATCTAGTTGGTGATAATTTTGATTTAAATGGATATGCAGATGCTAATTTTGCAGGGTACCTTATTGATAGAAAGAGCACATCTGGCATGGCTCACTTCCTTGGGTCATCATTAATCTCATGGGGTACCAAGAAACAAAATTCAGTAACATTATCCACTGCTAAAGTTGAGTATGTTGTTGTTGTTGCTTGTTGTTCACAACTATTGTGGAAAACCAACAACTGGAGGATTTTGGAGTGTTACCAGATACTATTCCCCTTCTATATGATAATACAAGTACTTTGCACATGGCAAAAAATCCAATTCACCATAAGAGAACAGAGCATATTGATGTAAGACATCATTTTCTTAGTAACCCGGTGGAAAATGGGAACATTTGCATGAAGTTCTGTAGTATAGAGGATCAGATTGCTGATATTTTCACCAAGCCCCTTTATAGGGATCAGTTTGAGAAAAACATATTAAAGGTAGGGATGATCAGACAAAAGCATGAAGGATGAAAATGATTGTGATATTTTTTTTTTTATTTTTGGCTAAAAAGTGTTCAACAGGTATCTGAGAAACTACTCACAATCTATTTAATATCAGTTTGTACTTTGTAGGTTAGCAAATTAACAATTTCATAGTATTGAAAGAAAAGTTTGGAGCAGAATCACCTAGGGACCAAATACATTACCAGGTTCGTATTCTTATCATAATCTCTTGCCTCATTAATGTTGATGTTCAGGACCTGTCATGTCGACTTAGCTTTTTCCTGAATCGGCATCACTTCATTCTAGTCCCCAAAGAGGCGCAACCAATCAGGGGACCGGACACCTCTTTTCCCTCCCTTTTTAAATAATTACTCTTCCGCCCTTTTTTTTTTGTTCCCCATCCTATCAAAAATTTCAAGAACCTTCTTCCTCTTCATCTTCTTGTTCCTTCATCTTCCTCGAGGAACAATACCTTATTACCATGTCAGGAAGTCGAGAAATGTCTCCATCTCATGTAAGTATTGAACCAGACACTGGTTCTTCACCCAATATAAATAATCCTCCCTCGACCCTTATTCATGTACCAATGAAACCAGACCAACTGCACCCGCTAACACAAAAACCCTCACCTTCCTCACTAACTATTCCTTCACCATATGTGTCTGTACTATTAGAGTCTGAACCCCCCAGTGTACTAGCCAGTAGAAACCCTATAGAACCTTCTCTTAGCACTACAGAAGATCAAGGGAATGCATCCCCCCCCGAGGTATACCTCATCCTCCCTATCGAAAAGCACTTTGAGGGTGAGGTTGTAGAATATAAGGGGACTGATTCAAATATTCTTGTTGAAGGACCTGAGTGAGTGGCTAGGAATCTTTTAGAAATAAAAGATAGGGACCAAAGCATCAGGGAGGAACCAACATCCTAATATCTCACTTTGGCGTTGGGAAAACCTATTTTTGATCAGACACCGGTGAGTGAAGTTCGACTAGTCACTGTTGCTAAAGTAGAGGACATGTTGCAAGTTGATGATGATGATGAGGACAGTAAACCACTGTCATGGAGAGTGATGAGGCATGTTGTCCTTTCCTCACCTACTTCTACGAGGGACCAAGTCAGACTGGACAAAGGCAAGGGTAAGGCTACTAAAAGCAAAAGTAATACGATTGCGAGGAGTTATATAACCATGGGGAATAGAACAGAAGTTGCTAGAAGATGCCATGAAGGCCATAAACAAAAACATATATCCAAGAAGAGACAACGAAAGACCAAAATTATTGAACTTAACATACCTGAAGACCAGGTTGTTAAAGTGAGTCAACATTATAAGACTCAAAAGCTGGTAGTTGCTAAGGGAAAAGGGAGTGAACCTGTTTCCACTAGGGGACCAGGTTATCTAGTGAAAAGAAGAAAAACTAAAAAAATTCTTTCTAAGAATCGGAGGGTAAGGTTGTTGAAGGAGCAGAAGCTGTTAAACGGGCACGTGTTTGAACCTGCTACCAAATACAGTCCAGGTATGAGGGAGTTGGTGGATGCAGTGGAAGTTCAAGGTCGGGGCCACCTTTTTGAATGGCTTGTTCCCTACTTGCATGAATGGGAAGTAAAGGAGTTCTATCTCAACCTTGAAATAAAGAAGGATGGGGGGTTTATCACCAGGATTAGCGATATTTTTATTCGGGTAGACAAAGGTTTGCTAGGGGTAATCCTATAGGTGAAGACTGAAGGGATCAGAACTGTAGCTGATAAATCCCCTTATATTGACTTTTTGGAGGAAATTGGTAAAATGAGGAACATGACCTCTGCAGCTATCTCCAAGAAACTCCTGAAGGGTCAATATCAGCTTTACTTTGAGTTTGTAAACAAAGCTCTCCTACCTCGAGCCGAGAAGAGAACAATTGCTACCATGGCTAACTTGTACTCGATGGAGAAATTCAACACCTTGGTCAAAATCAATCAACTAGAAATAATGATGGAACATATGACCAAGGTATACAACATGGCCAAAGGGAAACATGGGCTTGTATATGTTTACCTACTCAATTTGGTTTTTGAGTATTATGACATTGAACTGAGTAGGGGTGTCATGGGGATCATGAAACAGTCCTTTTTTTATCATTCTATCTGAGTGTGAGATTGGTAAGAAGAAGGCCAGAAAAAAATCTTTTATTTCTGAGTTAGTCGAACAGAATAAGGCCTTAAAAGTTCAAGTGAAGGACCTAGTTTTAGCATTGGCAACAAAGGATGTTGAATTGGTTATGATGCATGCTGAACTGGTCAAGGAACCTAGAGGAGGAACTTATACTGCTAAGGTGATCAAGCTGAGGAAAGTGAATGCCCAGTTGATCAAAGTGGTGAAATCCCTCACCCAGCAACTTTTCGAGGCTCACAGGGATCACAGTATGAGCATGGATAAGTTGATCGAGTCTCTTGCCATTAAACCCTCTCGTTCCTAAGTTCTCCTACCCATATTTATTTTTGTTGTTCTCTATATCTTTAGTCTCTGTTTCCCCCTCTTTGCTGGTTGTTGTTTATTTAGATCTTGCAAATGTTGTTCTTGTTTGAATGATCTTGGCCCGGTCCTGGAAAATAAATATTTTTGAGCTGCTGATTATGAATGGAATATGCAATGGCATGGTTCTGATTTTTTTTTGTGCATCTTTAATCTGATCTTAGTTCTCTCTTTTCTATGCTATTTCTTTTTCTTAGTCAAGTGTCTGGTATTTTCTTATTGTGATCCTATCTCAATTTAGTATTTTTCTTTTAATGATGCCAAAAGGGGGAAGCTACATGATCATTGTGTTCAGTGTGATCATAGATTCAGGGGGAATACTGAGGGGACTTGTATTAAGGGGGAACACAAATCACATATTGGTCATAATTTGTCATCATTAAAAAGGGAGAATTTGTTGAGAACATATACTAGTTCTAAGTTTTGATGACAACAAACTAAGTCAAGGACTAGGTAGATCATCAGGCTATTATTCTTAAGCAAGTTGTTGAAAAACAGCCTGTAAAGCTGTTGTGGCTGGTGAAAAGTCTTTCAGACTTGTATTGAAGGACCAGAGGTCCACAAGATGTTTCCACATCAGCATAAAGGAGAGAAGTGTAAGGTTTTAACACAAGTTTTTCAAGCATATGTTCATTGAGTATATTCTTGAGTTGAAAAGCTTCTCCTTGGCTTCTTGTGCAAGAATATATAGCAAACCCAGATGTTGGACCTGATAGACTAGGTCTAGAGTTCTCTTTTTTGTGTGTGTTGTATTTTGTTCCAAAGTGTAAGATCACTCCTAAACTATAAAGGTAAGTGATCAGTCATTGCGTTAGTTGATTCATGTGTGGAGTACACCTTGTAGATAGTGTTGTAGTCTAAAAGTGAGGTTGTGTTTTTAGTCTAACTACTCAGGTGGTGTAAGTTGGATTAAAATATGTTTTGTGGGTGCTCATTGCTTGTAATAGTTGTGCAAGTTTTTGGTGTTGTAAGGCAAAGTAGAGAAATGGCGTGTGAGCTGTATTTGTTTACTTTGCTCTTTGGTGGATTTGGTTGTTAAATTCTGTGGTGACAGGTCGTGGTTATTCCTCCCTTGAGCAAAGAGTTTTTACACATAAAATTCATTGTGTCTTTACCTTCTGTTGTTGCTTCTCTTCTGAGTTTTAGTTATTATACATTGAGGGACTTGATAAGCTATCAGGCTAGGAGCACGCTAACTCAACAGAATGAAAAAATACAAGAAAGACTATTTGTTGTCTTCAATCAGTCAGTACAACTGCCACCTTTTCTCTAATCTAACTAACTCAGTTAAGACCTCTTAGGGGCTGTTTGGTACAAAGATTGATAATGCAGAGATTAGTAGTGCAGGGATTAGATTTTGTCAAGTGTTTGGTTCATTACTTTTCATCTAATTTTTATTTGGTTTAAAACTATACCAAAAACTTCTTTCCAATTGTACCCTTGAATTATTATGGAATTTAAAACTTCATGTAGATAATTACCGGATAATATTATTTTCTTATAGTCATCTAACTAGCTAGTACAAAAATAATTTTGTCACTATGTTTGTTATTTTTCTTTAAAAAAAATCATAGTCCCTTTCTATCTATACTATATTAAAAGATGAAGGTTTCTGGAAATATTGATTGAACTTGACACTATTTTGTCCTTCATTAAAAGACATTATAATAGATAAAATTGTTATTTACTATTTTTCTCAAATTATTATTTGATTATCTTTATAATATTTGAATTAAGGGATCCTAAAATATACAATAAGAGGAAAATATATTTTAAAATTAAGGAATCCTAAAATATATGATTAGAGAAAAATATAGTTTAAAA
>JAABOM020000096.1:7588440-7601211 GCA_011800125.2 Solanum clarkiae
AGTTAATTGATTTTAAGTTAGTTAAATCAAGTTAAAGTTTTATCAATTTGTTTTAATACAATTAACTTTGTTCGAAACTAAAATTTCTAAAATTAGCCAACTTTTTAAACTCAAAAATTTCTAAAATTTTTAAACTCAAAAATTTTCAAAATTAGTCAACTTTTTTTTAAAACTCAAATCAGAATATTCAAAGTTGGTCAAATTTTTTAATCGCCGGATAACCGCATTTAGCGGCCATTTCGAGTGCGTAAAACCTTCTCAAAATGGAAATGTGAACCCGAACCTATTTTCTCTGAATTTTAAAAGATTTTTCTGTTAGATCTTTTAAAATATTTAATGATTTTCCTAATTATCTGTAAAATTAGGTGGCGACTCTATTTTCCTTTAAAAATTTCAAAAAAATGATTTTCTCTTAAATTAATTAAATTTTAAACTGATTTTTGACTTTCTTTTCAAAAGCCATTTTTCGGCATAACATATACAATCCTATATGTCCCATGCCAATCTTACCCCCAATTATCAAGCCTATTTGTCCAAATCAACCTCATTACAGAGCCTCAATCATATGAAGAAGCAGTCACAAACCCCCTGTGGGTAGAGGCAATGAATTTGGAGCTAACTGCATTGCAAGACAACTAAACTTGGTCCCTAGTTGACCTTCCCCCTGGTAAGACTCCCATAGGGTGCAAATGGGTGTTCAAGGTGAAGTATAAAGCTGATGGTGCTGTGGAGAGATACAAAGTCAGGCTGGTAGCTAAAGGATACAATCAACAGGTAGGTTTGGACTACCAAGAAACATTCTCCCCTGTTGTCAAGATGGTCACTGTTAGATTGGTGCTTGCCATAGCTGCTGCAAATCAGTGGACACTGCACCAAGTAGACATCTACAATGCTTTTCTCCATGGTGACTTGCTAGAGGAAGTTTACATGTTACCACCACCAGGTTTTGGCAGTCAAGGGGGGACTAAACAAGTGTGTAGACTGCACAAATTCTTATATGGATTCAAACAAGCATCAAGACAATGGAACTTGAAACTTGTTGAGGTTCTGACTACTTCAGGATTCATACAGAGTCACTTTGATTACTCCCTCTTCACAAGAAAAAAGGGAGATAGCATAGTGATTGTTCTAGTTTATGTAGATGATATGTTGATCACAGGTAATGATCATACACTAATACAGGAAGCCAAGGCAGCATTGCAGAAGAGTTTTAAGATCAAAGACTTGGGAGAGATGAAATACTTTCTTGGAATTGAGATAGCAAGAAAGGAAGGAATTTTCATGAACCAAAGAAAGTTTGCACTTGAATTGATCCATGAGATGGGATTAGCAGGCTCCAAACCAGTGAATACTCCAATGGAATGTAATCAAAAATTGACCACAGTAGAGTATGATGAGCATGTAGATGACATGGTGACAGATGATGAGTTAACTAACCCAGGACCATATCAAAGATTGATTAGGAAGTTGTTGTACCTGACCATGACAAGGCCAGACATAACATATGTTGTACATATTCTAAGCCAGTTCATGCAGAAGCCAAAAAGATCTCACATGACAGCTATATACAGAGTAGTGAGATATATGAAGAGTGAACCAGGGCTAGGAATTCTATTGAGTTCAGAAAAGGCAACACAACTGCAGCATTCTGTGATACAGACTGGGCGGGATGCCCCAACTCTAGAAGATCAGTTATTGGGTATGTGGTGAAGCTAGGCGACTCTTTAATCTCCTGAAAATCAAAGAAACAAAGTACTGTCTCCAGAAGCTCAGCAGAAGCAGAATACAGAAGTATGGCTGCAGTGGTTTTAGAAGTGCTCTGGTTGATAGGAGTTTGCAAGGAGCTGAAAGTGGACATTAAGGTACCAGTTGAAGTGTTTAGTGACAGTAAAGCAACAATTCAGATTGCTGCAAACCCTATATTTCATGAAAGAACTAAACACGTAGAAATAGATTTACACTTCATCAGGGAGAAGATCAAAGATGGAACAATCAAAATAATTCATGTGGCATCTTAAGAACAAAAGGCAGACCTGCTGACCAAGGCTCTAAGTAGAGCACAACACACATATCTCTTGGGCAAGCTAGGGGTGTTAAACTTGTTTACACCACCTAGCTTGAAGGGGGTGTTGAGAATAGTAAAAGTAGTTAGAAAATCAGTTAAGTTTCAGTTAGCAAATTAAATGCATTTTTTGATTAGTTAGAAGTTAGTTAACAGTGATTAAAGAGTCAGTTAGTCAGCTAATTAGGTTGTGTGTGTATATATATATATATATGTATATACTCTCTCTGTTACTTCATAGCTTGAAAGAGAATATCAGCACTTCTTCTTCCCAAAGTCTCTCTCTCTCTGTAAATCCTCTCCTCCAAATGCCTCTACATAGTTCATATACATATCATCTCTAAAGGTTGTGAGAATTTCAAGATTAACAAATATGAAATCACAACTTGGAATCGTTGAAATTTAAGATCACGATCTCGGACGTTGAAACTAAATCATGAGTTCGTCCAAACGCCTACTTAAACTCTTTGGACCCCCTCATGAACTGTTTCAATTTTTTCAGGGGAAAAGATATCTCCAATTGAAGTGGATGCTGTCCTTGTTTCTCATCCGGAGATTGCTCAGGCTGTTGCTTTCGGAGTTCCTGATGACAAGTATGGTGAAGAGGTAACAAAATGACGCCAATTGAAGTACATTGCATTTCCTAGATAATATAATGTCAAATTTCACAGATAAACTGTGCTGTTATTCCACGAGAAGGGTCAAAGATAGAGAAGCAGATGTGTTGGGATTTTGCAAGAAAAATCTAGCAGCCTTTAAGGTCCCCAAAAAGGTGTTCATGACTGATTCTCTTTCAAAAACTGCAACAGGAAAAATTCAACGACGACTTGTTGCCGAGCACTTCTTTGCACAGATCTCAACAGCCAAAGTGCCCAAGTTCGGAGCTTGAAAATATACTTGCTTCCTCAGATACCTTTCCATTGATATTGTTTTGATAGACGCAGTATAACTTGTAGAAGTGGACATTAAACACAGTGATTATAACTTATTGTGAGACTCGTACAATTTTATCCGTAAGAAAGTTGTCTATAGCAGGCAGTAATAAAATTCTAGCCATTTGATCCAACTTCTATATTCTGTACTTACCAGATAACTCATGTGATGAAACTGAACTTCAAATTGTAACACATAAGTCGAGCTCTCAATAGCTTTTACCTGCAAACAAGTGACACGGCTAGGATATATTAGGGGCTTGTCAAATTACATAAACCAGCAGCCTGAGCTTGTTGCAATTTCCAGTTTGACCACAAAGATGATCGGCACTAGTCAGTCATAATCAAACTAGAAATGGTATGTTGCTCAAAAAATAAGCCATTTACCCCATCTGAAAAGTGTTTCATCTAGAACAAGAATAGGACCCAAAAGAAAGCATCCATTATATTTCAATATTGCAGGTATATGAAGCATTACAAACTATAATGCGAAGGAATCAATAATTGTGCCACCAAGGTGGCCAAATAGCACAACGTTCCAAACCACAAGACAAAAACAGAAAACTTCACAACCACTGCTAACTAACTGCACTCCAAATTCTCCACACCCTGATTTCATTAACCTTCTACTTGTTCTTCCTCCTCATCTTCATAGTCATAACCGTCGTCTTCAGCTGTTGCATCCTGATATTGCTGGTACTCAGAAACTAAATCATTCATGTTGCTTTCAGCCTCAGTAAACTCCATCTCATCCATACCTTCTCCAGTGTACCAATGCAAGAAAGCCTTTCTTCGAAACATAGCTGTAAACTGCTCGCTGACCCTACGGAACATCTCCTGAATCGAGGTGGAGTTGCCAATGAAAGTTGAGGCCATCTTCAGACCAGTTGGAGGGATATCACACACTGTTGACTTTACATTGTTGGGGATCCACTCAACAAAATAGGAAGAGTTCTTGTTCTGCACATTAATCATCTGTTCATCGACTTCCTTAGTGCTCATCTTTCCACGGAACATAGCTGAAGCAGTCAAATATCGACCATGACGAGGATCAGCAGCACACATCATATTCTTTGCATCCCACATCTGCTGTGTTAGCTCAGGAACAGTCAATGCTCGATATTGCTGCGACCCACGAGAAGTGAGTGGGGCAAATCCAACCATGAAGAAATGCAGACGAGGGAATGGGATGAGGTTAACAGCAAGCTTGCGGAGATCAGAGTTGAGTTGACCAGGGAAACGGAGACAGCAAGTTACACCACTCATGGTGGCAGAAATCAAATGGTTTAGGTCCCCAACTGAGGCAAACATCATCCATCAGTAAATCAAATCAATAAATTCCATTGTAGCAAGTATATTAATGATAATGATGCATGTAGTAGAACTCATTTTCATGCCCCAGTCTAGGAGGACTAAATGTGATTTTTGAACTTACTAAAGGGCGAGAAAGGACAACCACTAGTACGAAGTGATCATAAAATAGAATCATACACAACCAAAAAATTTTTGGACACACTAGTGACTGTAAAGAATTGCAAACATTCTAAATACAAGTAGATGAATCAACTGAATAATGATACCAGCACATAAATAAAAGAATGTCAGCTCATCTTTCCCCAGCTTATCGCAATTTGATTGTTCTAAGTCAAGAATTGATGAGAATACTAAACCAACATGAAAATGTAACACACAACTATCAGGTTGCTTTAATTTGGAAATAACCAGCTAACTGAGAAAAGGTGCAACTTACAGCTCGGAGTAGTAAGTTTGAGGGTTCGGAAGCAAATGTCATAAAGAGCTTCATTATCCAACACCATACACTCATCTGCATTCTCAACAAGTTGGTGAACAGAAAGAGTGGCATTATAGGGCTCAACAACTGTGTCTGATACTTTGGGAGAAGGGAACACAGAGAAAGTAAGCATCATTCTGTCTGGGTACTCCTCCCTGATCTTAGATATAAGGAGAGTTCCCATTCCTGATCCAGTTCCACCTCCTAGAGAGTGTGCAACTTGAAAACCTGAAACCAAGAATAAAATCCATATTCATTCATTTAACGTATTGGATTACTAACAAATTGAAAAGGCATTTTACTTTGAGCTCAAAATGCTTTCACACAATGTCAGAAAAGGGTAGCCTGAGCAGGGCCAGATCTAGGGGGGCACGAGAGCATTCACGTGAACCCTCTCTGCAAAAAATTACATTGTATATACAAGGTAATTTTCTTTTATTCTCTCTCTCTCTGTGTGTGCGTGTGTGTGTGTGTATATACACATATATATAAGGTTTGGAATCCCATGACCACAAGACTAGAGGTTGGCTCAGAAATTGTAGGGTTCAAAATTCACCTTCAGGTTAGTAATGGACCAAACATAAGAGATCAACCAAGCAAAAGACGTTTCAAGCAATTGCAGCAACCATGGTCATATAGCCATTAGGAGAAAAACAATATTCAACCTTAGTGCATTGCAAAGTACCATATCACCCAATTATTTTCAATAAACTATATAGAAAATTTTCCAAATAGACACAAATTTTCTTTTCAGACAGGAATTGTTTTCATGAAATTGAACTAAAACGCATTGTCCTTCATACGCGCAAACAAAGAAACCTAAGTTAACATCAAAGCGCTCAGTCAAAGAGATACTGTATCTCTAAAACCTCAAATGCACTCCTGAAGCACTACAAATAATCTACCTCAAATTACTAGTGATAAGTGATAAATATACATAATAATAAAAACACCACCAGAATGAAAGTGTCCGGTGGCACATCACTCAGTTATTCACTATAAATTATAATCAGCCGATTGATTTAGTAAAATCGAAACTCAAACGCAATAACTTTAACAAACACTAATCGTAACAGAAATTCACCGGACTGTAAGAAATCAAAGAGGCCATATAAAACAACCTAACGACTGAAACATATATAACTTCAGTAACCAGAAAAGAAAAGAAAAACTGAACAGTGAAATTGCTAGATCAAGGGAATTGACTCTACTAGACTTGCGTAGATTTATCAAGTACCTTGTAAGCAATCACAATTCTCAGCCTCCTTCCTCACAACATCTAGAACCGAGTCAATAAGCTCGGCTCCCTCAGTATAATGTCCCTTCGCCCAGTTGTTACCAGCACCTGACTGGCCAAAAACGAAGTTATCAGGCCTGAAAATCTGACCATAAGGTCCAGATCTGACACTATCCATAGTTCCCGGCTCCAAATCCATGAGGACGGCGCGTGGAACAAACCTTCCACAGCTTGCTTCATTATAATAGACATTCAGTCGCTCCAACTGAAGATCACTGTCTCCTTGATATCTTCCGGTAGAATCAATGCCGTGCTCGGCACAGATAACTTCCCAGAACTTAGCTCCGATTTGGTTCCCACATTGACCTCCTTGAATGTGCAAAATCTCACGCATTTTTGCGGATACTTCGAGGGTATATGGTTTTACTGGTGAAGAGCGAATTTGATTTGGGGAAATGCCACTGAGGAGAGGTAAGAGTATATATTGGGGAGCCGCGAGTAAATGGAGGTTTTTCGCCGTCAAATGTAACGGTGGCACAATTTTTTTTGGTTTTTGGGGGATTTTAAATTTTGAAATAGGTTAGGGATATCATATTTTGTTTTGTTTTTGGTACTATCACTTTTTAAAGAAACAAGGTTGGGATATCTTAATCATGGCGCTTGTTGTATGTATGTACGCGCTAATCAATCCAATTTTGTTATATAATTAAAAAATATAGTGAGATAATCAGTGATTATTTAAAAATATACACTGAATTCATTGGTATAATATGAATATGTGTCTAACTGGGTAGTTATTTCTTGTTTGACATGTCAATAAAGATAAGAATTTTGAGATAAAATTTAAGCTTATTGTTATTTTATATCCTTTTTTAGTGTATATTAAGTGAGCTTTTTTAGACTTTTTTATAATTTACTTATTCATTTCAAGAGAATTGGTGAGATTTTTTTATTCATATTTACTTTTATTTAATGAGATATTAACTCCTTTATGCTTTTTAGGATAATAGTTGAAAATAATAGCAAGAGTAAAAGTAAAAACATGTTCTTAAATATTTTTCTTAATTAGTGTGTCATACTTTAACAATTCACTTAATACAATTAATTATACGGTCGGTTTGGAAAGCGTAGTTAAAATTGGTGCAATTACTGGGATAGTAATTACTAATTACTAGTTTAGTAATTACACAACCTAGCAATTAATTTGATCTATTTATTTTTCACAATGTAATTATAACTGTGTTGTTTGGTTGTGAAATTACAAGATTATATTAAATTTTAAAAATAAAAATTAATTATCTAAATATTTAAAAATGATATCTAAAAAATTAAGGGTATTTGATAATATTAAATTAAGTATTTAAGGTGTATGTTGTCTTTTGAAAATATATTAATTGGTCAACATATGTTCTTAATAATATTATAGCACAATTATTTATATTTATAAATTAGTATAATTTAATTAAATTAATCATAAAAACTAAAAGTACGTAGTTTCTGTGAAAATATGTTAATATTACATATGTTAGTAATATTAAAGAAAAGAAAAATGCAACATTATAATCTTATTCAATAATGAGTTCTACTTTGGTTTAAAAGTTAAAATACTAACAAAATCATACTAATAAAAAATAAATTAGATTAAATAAAAAAATAAATAGTCTAAAAGATTTCATGGAATCACATGAACAAGTAAAAGTTGAGATTAAGAAGGAAATAAAATATAAATAATAAAAAATTAGAAAACAAAAAAATTAAAATAATAAAAATAAAAAATAAACAAAAAGAAAAAGAAAAAAAATAACTTTAAAAATTTTCATGTAATTACATGGTGCAATTACACCAATTCGTTACATTTCTTTGGGAATTGAAGAGTGTAATTGTACCCCTCAATTACACCCAAATATTTTCTTACCAAGTAATTACTTGGCCTAACAAATGAGTCAAAGAGTGTAATTACAATCCAATTACATCATATATGAATTACATGGTGGTACTCTCTAATAAAGGCATCTAATTTAGAGGTGGCAAAATTAAACCCAATCCATTGAAGTTTGGGCAGGTTATCATTAACTCAATTCATTTCAATCCAACCCATTTAGAATTGTGTTGATATGCAACCTGAATTCACTCGAGAGCGATTTTGCCAAAATATTTTTAAATTTTTATTTAATTTGATATATTTTATATAGCTATAATAAAGGAAAAAGTAATATAATAAGTACTAAAATATTGAAAAAGAATAAATAAAATAAGTAAAAATTAGTAAACTTTGGATCGGGTTGGGTCTTGACCCGTTTTTTAACTCGTAACTCAACCCGTTTTGACTCCACTCATTTTGATCCAAGTAAATTCGGATTAGGTTGAATCTTGACCCGTTTATTATATTGACTCATTATAACCTGCTTAAATTTAACTCAATACATCTAATTAGAACCTCTAGCAACTATATAGTCATGGGGATTCGAACATAGAATTCAGGTCGGAAGGTCCCATGCAACTTTTGTTGGTAACATAAAGTATTAGAGAGGAGTATGAGCATGGATTTGAGAATTGTCATTTTATATATTGTAACGCCGTTTGACATAACCATGTGTATTGTGGAGAGGGTAGAGGGTGGCCTACATAATATGCCAAACTTGGTTTTCACTCTTATAGCAACTGGAAAATGAAAAGGACTTTTGTCAGAACAATCCCATGTTGCTTGTTCCACTGCTAACTCTCAGTTTATACATAGAGAGATGCCAAGGAGTAATTAATCAACAAGGACCATCAATCATTAAATATTTGCCAGCAAGCAAGCTATTCTATCTCCTTTGTTTGGTCAAGTATATTGATGGCCTAAGACGAAAATTGATTGTAAATAGTATTTTGTATTTTTTCTAAAAGAATTTATAACCTATTATTACTAATATAAAAATTGAGGTTTCTAAAATTTAGAAGCCTAAGATGCTTGTCTTTTTTCTAACACTGTCAAGTGAACAGGTAACCTCTTACTTAAGCAACTAGGAAATTAAATGACTTCTCTCCTTTGCATTTTATATCCAACAAAATTACTTCACACACTTCTTTTTTTATTTTTTTAACAGATTTGTTTTGTTTTCTTACAATCTATCCATTAAATCTTATATTGTTTGATTCCTTCTAATTTTTTTGTACTACTTTTCCTTCAAATCACTTATAAGTCAAGAATAATATTCTGTTACAAATAAAAGTCAATTGCTGGAAAAAAATATTGAACAAAATATAAATTGTGAATTTATTCAAGTCCTATAAGGAGTTTATGATTTCATTCATTTTTATTATTGATGTAAGATGTTCTATTCATCATCTATTTATTTATCTAAACTTTGTCAAGTTACTGCTTATAAAATTATATATGCTAATCGTTTTTGTAATAATTGCCTCAGTAAAAGAATATTTTCAATATTAAAATTGACCAATTCTCACCTAAATTAACAACTGGACACACACACACAAAAAAAAAAAAGAAAGAGGAAATCGTTTATAAAAGAATAAATTTAATTAATAATTTTGTATCTACAAAAATAAAAAAAAATAGAATTTAAACAAAATATATATAAAGTTTATTTCGATTTTAGGCCTCTAGTCAAAATTTTATTTTAAGCCTCCAGTTATGTTTGGACATCCCGATGAATATATCTCTTGGATTCCATGCTAACCTCTTTAGTTTGTATGAAAAGAATTTAAGGTATATATAAGAATTTGTATACGAAAGAAGTTAACTTATAAGTTGTGACAGTAAGTTTTAATTGTCATTTTATTAGGTAATGTCATCAACATATTATTCTGTAAGTTTATTTGATAAGTGATTGGATTATATAAATATTTTTTCATTATTTGGGACTTCTCAATTAAATTATCATTTTTTTCACCATTTAAAACCATGTTTTATTGGGCTGTATATATATTGATATTGTTATAATTGTTTACTTGGTTTGTTTTATGATTAGTTAGTGCATTTGAGAAAATTAAACTCATTATCAAGTTTATCTTTATAGTTGATTGGTTACCGAACAAACTATTAGTTTATCGCTTATCCAATAATTTTCAATAGATAATTAGGAATAGTTTAATATTGAAAATTTAGGATCCAAAAATTTTACCAAATGTGAAACAAGATTATTTCGAAATTGTTGTTTCTTATTCCACAAGCCAAAAATGGTCCATTGATGTTTAGTAACTTATGCATTAATCAACATATTATTTTATACAATGGATGAATCATGTATATTGCTCCTCCATTTCAATTATTTATGTGTCATGGTTAGAATTTCGAAAATCAATCATATTATTTTAATCAAAATTTATTTTATTTTTTAAATATTTTAAATTATTAATTTTGTCATTTATAATATTTTAACGTAATTTTCAAATATGTATTTTTTTTTATTAAGAACTTCTATGTATGAATTTACGGTCAAAATTTAAATATTTGAATCTCTAAATTTTAATTATGTCACACAAATGGAGATAGAAAGAATAATTTTTTCATAAATAATCCAGGAATTTTGTACGACCCTTGAGCTCTTAATGGGACGTTTCATACACATTATCTTAATTATTTTCTTCTGGTAGCTGTCTCCTTTTATATATCCTTGACTACCGTCTACCTAAAATTGTCTTCCTATTTTATTTGCTCCTATTGAATGTCCCTATCAGTGCGTAGATGTTGACATCTCATCTCCACAAATTGATTGATTAAATCATGAGCTACCCTTTTGTTGGGTTCATTTGAATTTCCTCCGATGAAAAATTATACTATTTATATATGTTTAAAATAATTTCAAATATGTATACAATAATTGTCAAACTCCGTTTGACTAGCTCATATGGCTAATTTTTAAATTTTGAACCCCTTTAATGACAATCCTGACTCCGCTGATGATGAGAATATGGATTGCCCATATTTAGTCTGGTCTAAAGAGGTTGAAATTGTCTGCTAGTGTTTCTAAGTTGGAATTTGATGATTTTTGAAAAGTTGATATCAACTTACTTTCCTCGTATTAATATATCTTTTATCAAGTTTTGCCCTTCAAATGGAAATGCGTCATGTTTGAACAAATTGAATTGAACATATATTTGTCAGGGTAGTTTTTAAATTGAAATTTCATAGAATTCGTTATGTGAGAAAAACTTAGGGATAGTATTGTAAAATTCTATAATTGAACTCAGACGGGGTTGGGTTATATCATAAAATCGAAGTGTATAAGTTTCTTATTGTGTTCATGATAAACTTACACTACGTTTGGATGGTTATTATGTATTGTTTCATAATATATTGTATTATGTTGTATTGTAATGTATTATTCAAATGACTACAATGTTTGGATAGATTGTATTGTTCTTCGTAGTTATATACATCCACGATCTATATCTATATCTATATACTATATTAAAAGTGTGAAGATCCTTAATAACGTTGTTTGAACTTTTTGCCCTTCATTAAAAGATTTCTCTTTATACAAATCATCTTTTCACTATTTTTAAATTATTATTATATTATTTTAATAATATTAAATATAATTAAAATTAATTGAAAAAGATTTTCTTATTCTGGTTAAGTTTCTACACAAGGAATCTTTTTCCAACTAAAATTTTGATCCAAAAAGAAAATAAAAAATCAAATAATAATAAACAAAAGTTTTTTTAAAAAAAAAAAAGAAAAAGGAAACGAACAAGAAAAAAGTCCGAAAAAAGGTTTTTAAATGTCCAAAGAAATAGACAAAACCTTTCAAAAAAAAAAAAGACTTGATCTAAACAAACTCAAAAAAGAATTTCAAAATAATTATTTAAAAAGGTCTTTTCTAAAAAAAGAAAAGAAACGTCCCTAAACAAATAGAATATCCACACGCAAAAAAAAAGGTTTAAAATTGTTCAAAAAAAAAAAGGCAAAAAAGAAAACCACCAAAAATTATGAGAAAATGACCAAATTTTTCTACTAACAATTTACCTATATTTATGATTAAAAAATTAAGTGCCAATTTGGATTGGTTCCTTTTAGGTGCATTTAAATTACTCCTTTTTATATTTAGGAGTCTTTTTTTCAAATTTAATTTTAATCAATTAACTATTTAATTTCTAGCTATTCAACTCTAAATTATTACTTTATATATTCATAAACTATTAATATATTTATATTATAGTAAATAATTGAATTGATTTTCTCATCTTTGTCAGTATACAATAGATCAAATTATTATACCACCATAAATTATTTTAATGATATTAAATATTAACTATAATAAACACAATAATTAAATTACAAAGTTCAAGTATATGACCTAAGTTATTGAAACTACTGTATTCGTTCTCTTGATGAATTTAAAACTCAATCATAAACTAAGATAATCTTATCCTTGAACATTAGAAGAATATAGAATTATCAATATAGGTTATGGTATAGTAATTAGACTACTCTATTGTTAATCCAAGGTCTCCGATTCAAGCCTTGAGTATGAAAAAAATTTTGTTGGGAGCTTTATCCCTTAATGGGTCCTATAATATGCGATTCAAATTTAGCTAGAGTTCCAATGCAAACACCATCGCCGAATAAAAAAAAGGATATATATATTAGACTACTCTATTGTTAATCCAAGGTCTCCGATTCAAGCCTTGAGTATGGAAAAAATTTTGTTGGGAGCTTTATCCCTTAATGGGTCCTATAATATGCGATTCAAACTTAGCTAGAGTTCCAATGCAAACACCATCGCCGAATAAAAAAAGG
>JAABOM020000096.1:7615210-7635406 GCA_011800125.2 Solanum clarkiae
ACGGGTCTAGGAAATAGAGACGACGTCGGGGAGGGGAAAGGGTTTTGGGGAAAGGGGAAGCGTGCTAGGGTTGGGGAAAACGAAGAAGAAGGAGGTGGGGAGTTTTGGGAAAATGGGGTGCGGCGGCTAGGGTTTGGGAATAGGAGAGGATGGGGAAAATGAGGGAGAAGATGGGTTGGGAAAGGGATATACCGGGCGCGTGGCTCTCACGCGCCCGCTTTAAATTTAATTTTTTTTTTGAATAATATTTTAAAATGTTAAAAATAAAAATAAAAATAAAGCCTCGTGAATAAATAGACACCGTGGAGGGTAAAAATTGGGTGTCAACATACATTATCAAATTATTAATTTCTTGATGGTCAATCATTGTTTTCTCTTGTAATTACTAAATTTAATTTTTTTTAATTAAATAAAAAATATCGATACATCATTTTAAGACTATTTTAATAATCAAGATACGAACTTTAGTAACAGTCATATTATGTAATTTAATACCAAAAATATATTTACGTAGTAATCCTTAAAAACATTTTTAAGAGAAAAAATTAGTTATTCAAACACATTTTATTTTAAAGTAGTTTAAAATTTTCTTTCTAAAACATGTCCAAACAAGCTTAACATTTATTATTGTATGTCAGATGTTAACTAATAGAAACTCTTTATTTTAACAAAATTTCAAAAATATCCTTATGAATCCCTAACAAAAGTAAGAATATGTATGGATTCTTCTAGATCTTTAATTTGACTATTAATTATGATATTATTCTTTTTGCCCTTAAATAAAGTTAAAATTACTAAAATATCATTGGTTGTCCTTCTCATGGCTCTTCTATATAATAGAAATATGATTAATAATAATAACATTACACAAAAATTAGTCAAATAAAAGTATTATTGTCTAAATAAAAATTTAACAAAATTTAAGAATTTCAACGATATTATCATCTATGCTCTTATATGTATGCACATGAAAAATCTAGTTATACCATGATAATTATTAAAAATACTCATACCTTAAAAGTGAGAAAACAATCTTGATTCAAAGAGTAACTTATTAATAATAGAGATGACTTTATATTTTGGAGAGCAGGAGAGTGTATGTATATATGAGAAATATTACGATGAAGGAGAAGGTGTGTAGTATGATAAACTTGTTAAATGAATAGAAGATCTGAAGAAAAGCCCAATTTTTTTTAAAAAAGAAAACTTAGATTCTTTTTGTCTTCTGTTATTGTAAAGACCTGACCCAACAATGTGAAATATTGTCCATTCTTAGGCCTAGCCTATCATGGATTTATCCCTTTTGGCTCACCCCAAAAGGCACCTCACGGTATATAGACCAGTCCTTTACTTACATAGCCAGCATTTCTCTTGTGTTTTGCCAATGTGGGACATCTCATCTCAAGATGGGTTGTTACATACACCCCCTCTATGGACTCAGTGTCCTCGCTGAGGTTTGCCCCATCGCATGGGATTTGCCTAGACTCAACACTGAGGTTTGCCCCGCCTCATCGGGATTTGCCTAAACTCAATTGAACTCTAGCCCCATCGACAAGGCTGACACAAGAGTAGCTCTGATACATCATCTTGAGATGAGATTTTCCACATCGATAAAATGCAGGAGAGATGTTGGGTATATAAGTAAAGGACTGGTCAATATACTGTGAGGCGCCTTTTAGAGTGAGCCCAAAAGGACAAATCCACGAGGGCTAGGCCCAAGAGCGGACAATATTTCATAGTGTTGGGTCAGGTCGTTACAGATGGTATTAGAGTATAGAGTTCAAGAGTCCTAGGGAGTCTATGGAACCGTGTCTAGTAGAGTCCGTATTATGGGTGTGAAGCGCGTCACATCTATAATGATGAGGCTACGGGACATTAGGAAGTGTCACCATTAATTGTTATTCTTTGTCTCGTGCTTTAGAGTGCTACTCTGTTAAGTCCCTTCTAACTCGTGCGTTCACGTCGTATTTTTCAGATCATGTCTCCTCGTAGAGCTAACGGACCAGTAAGGGGAAAAGGGCACCCAGCCAGGAGAAATGCATACCAGCCTGGCCGAATTCCTGAGGAACCTAAAGGTCCAGTTGTGCTTGTGGAGCCGCCACAACAAACAGATATCTCCAACGCTGAGCTTCGCCAGGCTATCCAAACTTTGGCTCAAACGGTCACTACGCAGGGCGGTCGCCAGGGAGATGGCAGAAATGATGGGTCGGATACTGTCGGGGTTCGAGAGTTTTTGAAGATGAACCCACCAAAATTCACGAGGTCTAATATGAAGGGAACCCTGAGAATTTCATTGAGGAGCTCCAGAAAGTGTTCCAGGTTATGCATATATGTGATGTTAAGAGGGTTGAGTTGGCTGTCTACCAGCTAAAGGGGTAGCTAGACTCTAGTTTGACCAGTGGAAAGGGAGCAGGCCAGATAGGGCGCTAGCTGTTAGTCGGGCGGTGTTTGAGGGGGCCTTTCTGGGACAATACTTTCTCAGAGAGATGAGGCAGGCTAAGGTGAGGGAATTTCTGAATCTGAAGCAGGATATATGAGTGTAAGGGGGTTACAGTATCAAGTTTACTCAGCTGTTCCGTTATGCTCCAGCTATGGTGGCAGATATGTCTAGCAGGATTGATCTTTTTGTATCAGGGCTCTTTCGAATGACTAAGAGAGAGGGCAGGAAAGCGATGCTGATTGGGGATATGGATATATCCCATTTGATGACATATGTGCAGCAAGTAAAGGAGGAAAAGATGCAGGATAGGAAAGAATTTAGGAGCAAGAGGGCCAAGACATCAGACCAGGAGACAAGTAAGAGAGGGGTTGAAGGTGGAAATCACTCATCTTTTCAGCCTAAGACAGCCGAACCAGCACCTTCATCCACTAGTGCACCTGCACCGAGAGTTAGGAATGAGCATAGATCACAACACCGTAGGTTCCTGGGCAGCCAATCACATGGTAGCATAGCTCCAGGATCAAACCTTTATCCTACTTGTGGTAAGTGTGGTAGGTCTCATCCTGGAGAGTGCCTTATGGGCACAAATGGTTGTTTCAAATGTGGTCATGTGGGGCACTTCTTGAAGGATTGCCCTATTGGGAGGCTGAGTATAAGAGATAACAGATCACAGATAGTTTCTTCAGCACCGCAGGGTAAGCCACCTCACAGGGGCACTACAGCAGGAACAAGCGAGGGCACAAACTGCTTGTATGACATAGGCACTAGACAGGAGCAGGAGAATTCACCAGATATGGTTACGGGTATGTTCAAAATTTTACTTATGATTTCTATGAATTATTAGAACCAGGAGCCACATTGTCATTTGTAACCCCATATGTAGCTATGAAGTTTGGGGTTAATCCAGAATGCCTTGTTGAACCTTTCAGTCTTTCTACTCCTACTGGAGCGTCTACTTTAGCCCAAAGAATCGATAAGGGTTGTCCAGTCTCTGTTTATCATAAGACTATTATAGCTGATTTGGTAGAGTTAGACATGGTAGATTTTGATGTCATCTTAGGCATGTATTGGCTTCATGATGGGTATGCCTCTCTAGATTATATAATTAGGGTAGTCAAATTTCAATTCCCTAACGAACCAATCTTAGAGTAGAGGGTTACTCGATTTTTCCTAAGAATCACTTTGTCTCATATCTCAAAACCAGAAAGTTAATTTTCAAAGGGTGTATATACCACCTAGTCAGAGTTCAGGATTCTTGTGCTGAGGCACCATCCCTTCAGTCTGTCCCAGTTGTGAATGATTTCCTCGAAGTCTTTCTTGAGGACCTTCCCGGAGTCCCTCCTGACAGGGAGATAGACTTTGGGATAAATACTCTTCCAGATACTCAGCTCATATCCATTCCTCCATATCATATGGCTCCTTCAGAGCTAAAAGAATTAAAGTTGCAGTTGAAAGATCTCTTAGATAAAGGTTTCATTAGAACAAGCATCTCATCTTAGGGTGCTCCAGTTCTCTTCGTGCATAAGAAGGATGGTTCTCTTCGAATGTTCATAGATTACTGTCAGCTGAATAAGGTCACCATAAAGAACAAGTGTCCTCTTCCCAGAATTGATGACTTATTCGACCAACTTCAGGGTGCTACCTATTTTTCCAAGATAGATCTCAGATATGGGTATCATCATCTTAAAGTTAGAGAGAGAGACATTCTTAAGACAACTTTCAGAACCCGCTATGGCCATTATGAGTTTTTGGTCTTCGGGCTGATGAATGCACCAACAGCTTTCATAGATCTTATAAACAGGGTGTTGAGGCCATATCTAGATATGTTTGTTATTGTGTTCATATAGTGGCGTACGCAGGATATATTCTAAGCAGTGTCATTATTTAAAGACAAGGATAGTACAAAAGAAAAATCAATGAAGCTTTTACTTTAGAATAGTGAACTTTATGAAAAAAAATATTTTGTTTAAATAATATAAAATTTAGATCAATTTCTTCATTTCGTTGATATATTTTTGACTCATTACCATGTTCCTCCAAATCAGTTGAAGTTGAAGCTTGAGTTGTTAAACTTGACTTTGTACGTTTGGAATCTATTTTAGAAAAATATCGCTCCATTAAAGATAGACTGTGACCATATAATCTGCACAATTAGTAATTTCGGATCAAATAATAGATGGTTGTGGATAATATAATAAATAATTCAAAATCAATTGATATATGCAAATCCAATAATAAAATACATATATATAAATTTGAATATCAATTTAATGAATCCTAAATTATTTCATTGTAACAAGTAAATAGAAAAGAATAAAATTATTATTATGAACAAATAAAAATAAAAAACTTCAAGCACATGATAAAAAAAGAATAAAATGAAAATACTAACATGGAGAGTTGAGATGCTAAATGGCTGTGATTGACGAACAAAAAACAAATTTATTTTTTAGAAGAAACTCACAAATATATAAATATAAGGAGTCTGACAATATTTTTGTTTTTATCTAACTATAATTAATTGATAAAGGACTCGAAAGTTTTAAGTTTTATTTGAATTCTATTTCTAAAATAAAAAAAAAATAATAGATTGATTTTGAATGAAATAAGAACCTATAAGTTTTTAATGAGGGGTTAAATTTTATTTCATAAAAAAGGGGCTCGCTTTGCCCGTTAAGAATCGAACCCGGTAGAGGAGTCAGAAAGAGGGAAAAAAATGCTACCGAATGGAATCGAACACGTGATTTCTAAGACCACTCTCGCGCCTCTAACCACCTGAGCTACAGGTACTTTTGATTAAAGCAGTGTCCTTCTAAATACTTTTATTTTTCGTATATTATTTTTAATATATATATATATAATAAAAAAATGACAAAGCCGTGTCATGTGATACCCCTTCCATATAGGTAAATTCGCCCCCTGTGTTCATAGATGATATCCTGATCTATTCCTGTAACAAGGAGGAGCATGTATACCATCTTAGGATTATCCTTAAGACCCTTAAGGATCAACAACTATATGCCAAATTTTCTAAGTGTCAATTCTGGTTGGCATTTGTGCCATTTTTGCGGCATATTATGTCTGGTGAAGGTATCCAAGTTGATTCTCAAAAGATTGAGACAGTAAAGAATTGGCCAAGGCCCACAACTCCCACAGAGATAAGGAGTTTCTTGGGCTTGGTAGGTCACTACAGACGGTTTGTAGAAAGGGTTTTATTCTATCTTTGCTCCCTCGATTAAGCTGACTCAGAAGAAGACTAAGTTCTAATGTCAAAAGCTTGTGAGAAGAGTTTCCAAGAGTTGAACACTAAGCTGACCACAACCCTAGTCTTATCTCTACCAAAGGGAGTTGATGACTTCGTGGTATATTGTGATGCTTCCAGAGTTGGCTTGGACTGTCTATTAATGCAAAGAGGCAAGGTGATAGCATATGCCTCCAGACAACTTAAGATTCATGAAAAGAATTACCCAACTCATGATCTTGAGCTTGCTGCGGTGGTGTTCACTTTAAAGATCTGGAGACACTATCTATATGGTGGGCACATGGATGTATTCACGGACCACAAGAGCTTGCAGTACGTATTTGGCCAGAAGGAGCTGAATTTGAGGCAGAGGAGATGGTTGAAGCCATTGAAAGACTATGATATGAGTATCCTCTATCATCCAGGTAAAACTAATGTAGTTATTGATGCTCTTAGCAGGGTGACTATGGGGAGCACAACTCACATTGAGGATAGAAAGAAAGAGCTAGCTAAGGAGGTTCACAGACCAACCCGTTTAGGGGTGCAGATTGAAGATTTTGACGAAGGTGGGGCCATTGTTAGAAATGGGTAAGAGTCATCCTTGGTGCTGGAAGTGAAAGAAGAATAAGACAGGGATCCCATCCTTCTCCAATTGAAAGAAGATGTTCAGAAACGAAAAAGTATTAGTATTTTCAAAAGGGGTAGATAGTGTCCTGAGATACCAAGGCAGATTTTGTGTACCAAGGGTTGATGGTCATAGAGATAGGATCTTAGCTGAGGCTCATAATTCCAAATACTCTATCCACCCTGGTGCAACAAAGATGTATAGAGATTTGCGAGAAGTCTATTGGTGGGATGGTATGAAAAGGGACATTACAGAGTTCGTGTCTAGATACCCAAATTGACAACAAGTTAAGGTACATCACTAAAGGCCTTATGATGTAGCCCAGAACATAGAGATTCCAGAATGAAAATAGGAAATGATTAGCATAGACTTCGTAACAGGCTTAACTCGATCTCGTAGACAGCATGATTCGATATGGATCATAGTAGATAGAATGACCAAGTTAACTCACTTCCTACCTGTTAAGACGACTAATAAAATTGAGGATTATGCCAGACTTTATCTTAAGAAGATTGTTAGGCTACACGAGGTCCATATACACAATATTTCAAATAAAGGATCTCAGTTTATGATACAGTTTTGGAAGTCCTTTCAAAAGGGGCTTGGTACGAAGGTAGATCTTAATACAGCTTTCCATCTGCAAACAGACGGGCAAGTAGAGCGAACGATACAGACCTTAGAAGATATGTTGAGGCATGCCTGATAGACTTTAAAGATGATTGGGATGATCATTTACCCTTGACTGAGTTCTCTTATAATAATAACTTTCAGTCCAGCATACAGATGACAATGTATGAGGCCCTTTATGGGAGAAGGTGTAGATCACCTATCGGGTGCTTTGAGGTTGGTAAGGAAAGGTTGATAGGACTTGATCTAGTCCATCAGGCTATAAAAAAAAGTGAAAGTGATCCAGGAGAGGCTCAAGACAGCTCAGAGCCAACAAAAGTCTTACACGGATGTTAGAAGGAGAGACTTGGAGCTTCAGGTAGGCGATTGGGTGTATCTGAAAGTATCTCCAATGAAGGGAGTTATAAGATTCAGGAAAAAGGGAAAGCTCAGGCGATGATATATTGGGCCTTACCAGATCCTGAGGAGAGTGGGTAGTGTTGCTCACGAGCTAGAATTACCAACAAAATTAAGTGTTATACATCCGGTACTTCATATTTTCATACTTAAGAAGTGCTTGGGAGATCCCTCTCTAGTTGTCCCAGTTGAAAGTGTTGGAATTAAGGATAATTTGTCATATGAAGAAAATTTGGTGCAAATATTATACCGGCAAGTTCGTAATTGAGGATCAAGAAGATTGCTTCGGTAAAGGTTTTGTGGAGGAATCAATTCGTTGAGAAAGGTACATGGGAGGCAGAGGAAGATATGAAGGCCAAGTATCCACACTTGTTTGTTAGCCTAAATGAGGACCTTGAAGGTAAACTTCTATAAACCATCTTGAGTATTTATGTTTGATAAGTTCAAAAATCTTATGATTTGAGCTAGCTTTTGTTCGTATCATTATCATTCGAGGGCGAATGATCCCAGGGGGCAGATATTATAACACCCGATGAAAAACTAAAATACCCCTATAATTGACCTTATGCGTAACGCATCTTTCCATGCTCCGTTTACAGATCCAAGATCGAATTTGCGATCAGTGCGAAAAACTGAGTTGAAAAATGGTCTCGACTTGATTTTAACGTGACAGAGTCAAATTAAATTTTTCCAAAAAATTCATAAATAGTGAGCTTTCCACGCCCCTTCCACGATGCGCTAGGGACGCGGAATTACACTTGTTTCATTTTTGAAATTTTGACGTAATGTGAAACTTTGCGAAAAATAAAAATCCAACACTGGTGGCAATGCGCACCAGTACAAAAATGGACTATTTTTTTTTCTTTTAATTAAGAAGGGTAATTCGACCTTTCCCACATCCCATAATCCTGAACTATCCTATTTTAAGTCGAATTTAGGCCCTAAATGCATATAATTCCCGTTCATTCTTTCAAAAACGCTCTTAAGAAACTCACGTGCAAGAAAATCAAGATCATAATAGGGCTCAAGAATTCTTTTCAATTCTTCAAGAATTCTTTTCTCATGTATGTAAGACCACTCTAAAATTATTTTTGAGAATATTTTAGAAACCATAACTTAGCTTTCATCCAAGAAGTTTCAAGCACTAGTCAAGATTAAATTCATGTAATTTCTGTGAAGTTTAGTAAATTTCTATTTTTTCGTATAGAGTGTTGATAAAGTATGATGATTCTTGATTCTTTACTTGTTATATATAGTATGGGAACCAAGATGTATAGTTAAGAAGGATTCCTTGTAAATTTCATGTGGGTCTCATGAACCCCCATAAGGCCTATAGCTTTGAGATAAACTAAATAATCATTTTCTTGAACTATTTTGTATTTTAGTTGAGTAGCCTATACATTTGAGAGTATTCGAGAAGATATTAATTTTCAGTCAAGTTAAAGAATTTAGTTGAAAAAGCTACGAAGTAAGTTGGGCTAAGTCCTCGAGAGATCAGATTTTAAAAATTATAAATCTTTAAGTATGACCTATATAAAAGTGTTTTTGGAGTAGTATTGAGCACCGATATGAGTGAGAGTTAAATTAATTACTTCAACTCATAAACTATGTAGCCAAAATAGGATAGGATTGTACCAAGGTACATTCCTCATTAGCCACTGAGATGGCCCAGTTTTGGGATAGATCCACTCCCCTAGTTCTTTATCCCCTACCCCTGCAAAGTATGGGATGACTCTGGTAGCATGGACAAGACGTTGTATCACTACAAAGCTCATAGTAGTGGTTGTCGGTTAGAGAAACTCCCCAAGCTAATAAGATATGTTTTACTTACAAGTTTTTAGCATGTTAATTTCAGCATCTAAGTATCTATTATTTTTGTTATTTCATTATGAGTTATGTTTATGTCATTTTGAGGAATATTATGTTATTCTGAGTTACTATTTTGGCCATCTTACATACCGTACATTCTATGTACTGTGTCCTTGGGACCTGGATCGTTTTATGATGCAGATGCAGGTGACAGAATTCCTCAACAGCCGCTTCGTTGAGAACTAGACAACTCCAGTCATTTGGTGCGGTCTCTCCTCAATCAGAGGCTCCTGAGTTATTTATGTTATTTCAACACTTATTTTAGTTCTGGCTACTTGGGGCCTGTCCCAGTAGTCCTTTCAGACAGCTTTAGTAGAGGTTCCATAGGCTACGGGTCAGTATTCTGGTTCTAGTTTATCCAGTTATTGCTTGTGAACCTTTAGACTTGGTTTATGCAGAAGATTCTTATTTAGCTTGTTACTTTTACAGCCTTTCCACTATTGATTAAGTCTTTCACTGAGTAAATAGCCAGGTCAAGTGGTTCGCTTGAGATCAAAAATGATTTTCGAGTGCCGGCCACGTTCAGGATGTTGGCTCAGAATATGACAATTATCTTATTTTTGGATACATTTTACTGTGTCAAAAGTTACTAAAAATAAGCAAATACTATATTCATGCACCATATATTTTCAAATTTATTTAAAGAAAATAAGTGAAATAAAATAACAACATATAAATCATAATTCTTGTATGATGTAAATATCAAACATTAATCAAACTTGTAAGATATGTTAATTTATCTATTTATCTATATCTATACTATATTAAAAGTGCGAAGCCCCTTAGAAATTTTTGCCCTTCATTAAAAGATTCCCTTTTAGACAAAATCGTCTTTTCACTATTTTTTTAATTTTTTAAGTATTTACTCTTTTATTTATTTAGTTTCAAGATTCACCTTTGAATTAAAATTTCTTTATGTTTAGAATTCACTCTTCATTTAAGATTATTCTATTAAATAATTGTCTAGACTGTGAAGGAAAGGGAAAATATTACTGTTTTTTTAATATTTAAGACTTTGAATTTAATTAAAATTTAGATTATTAAATATTTTGTTAATAAAAGTATGTAATATGATAAATTTAAAAAAGAAAAAGAGTAACTAAAATTACGTTGGAAACATTAAACTACTCTTTTATATTTAGGATTCTTTTTTAAAATTAAATGTTAATCAATCAATTATTTTACTCCTACCTATTCAACTCCAAATTCTTATTTTATGTATTCACAAACTATTAATATATCTTTATTATAAGTAGTTGAATTGATTTTCTCATATTTGTTTTTACATAATAGATGCAACTATTGTAACAAATTAATTGTATTTATTTAATTTTATTTATATGAATATTATACTTATTTTAATGACAAGTAGTATTTATATATAATTCTTAAATTGACATGATACATATGTGTAAAATACATACACTGAACTAGTTAATTAATAAGAATGTGTGTGTGATAGAGATATTTTTGTCATAAAAATAATTTTTTGCTTCTACTTTTTTTGGAAAACAAAATTTTCTGCTTCTTCCCAAAAGCAGAAAAGCTCCTTGTGCTTATTTTTAAAAGCACTTTTGCAAATTTACCCGACACCGTTCCTTTTTAAAAAAGTACTTTTTAAAAATAAGTGCTTATTATTTTGGGAACTAAGCAATCCCAAACAGGCAACAAGTGTGCACAATAGTAAAAGAAAAAAAGAAAATTTATATAGATATACTATATTAAAAAAATATTTATCATTCATATCAATAACAATTTCTTTTCGCTGAATATTTAAGATAATATGATTTTAATTCATATTACAAATAACTATTTATAAAACATATATACTACAAGTTTCATTGATGAATAATACATTTATCATATACTTTACTACATTTATAATATAATATATCGTCTCCTTACCAAATAAACACAATATATTTCAAAATACTTATAATACAATTTATATTGCATGCATAATTCACTTTTAATACAAGTGCAAATTTGTGACAATATTGCTATAAATGGTAATAAGTAAAAAATATCGTTAAAATTAATAATTATTTATTTAAAAGGACTTGTCTGAGTAATTATTTGAAGAAAAAATCAAACATTAATTTTTTGAAGAAAAAAAAAATTAAACGTTAAAAAAGGGCCCAACTGAGGCACCAAAGTTGTGCAAAACAGTAAAAGAAAAAAATCAAACATCTAAAGAGGGCCCAACCGGGTTCGAACCGGTGACCTCTTGATCTGCAGTCAAATGCTCTACCACTGAGCTATGGACCCTGGATGTGAACGAGACCCTACATTGTTTTCATTTAACTAAATTGTTACCCTAAGCCCTGACTCCTTCCCGCCTCCCTTTCTTTTGTCTCTCTCCCTCAGTAGTACTGTGTGAAAGAGAGAGAGCAAAGTACCGCCATGGCTTCGCCGCACGGCATCAAGCTCGCTGTTTATCTCATCTCTTCTTACTTCGGCGAATTTAATGCTGTAATTCTCTCCGCCTTTTACCGATCGCCCAAATTCATAGTATCAATTCTTGCATAGACCGTTATTATAGACTTGAAACCAAAAACCTATGTTAAAGATTTCAAATTTTTAATTTTTCTTCTTCTTAGGGTGAGTATCCTAGTGAGTCGAACCTAAATAGAGAAGATTGTATATAGCAGGGGATTGAGGAGAAGTAGTTTTTAATGTAGTAAAAATAATTTGTTGATCCCCTTTTTCCTAATTCATCTTCTGATGATTTTTGCAGAAGGTTTGCGACCTTTTTCCTAATTCATCTTCTGATGATTTTTGCAGAAGGTTTGCGACTGTCTGTTGCGAAGAGGAACACAAACTTTAGGTCAGGTTGTAAGTTTCACAGAGCTAAGCAGAGAGAATGTTAGGAACTGTTTGCTCGTGCTTATTCATCACAATTGTGTTCAAGCCTTTGCAGTGCAACAACCAGGTAGTACCACTAATGCTACAAGTACTTTCTCGTACTGAAATTAGATATTCAATTTGAGGATATATAGTGAGAAGTTTCTAGATGTCTGATATATTGCCATTTAGGAGGATTTGGGGAGGCACCAAAAGTTACTACACAATACATGGCACTATTTGACAACATAATACATAAATTGAGGTTCCCGAAGTTTATAGAGATTGTGTCTGAGGAACTGGGAAAAGAGGTGAGTTTTATTGGTTTCACTAGTTAGAATATTTGTTTCTCTATCTCAAGCTGATTATATTTAATTTTAACTAAATGATAGTGAATGTGTTTGTGTTTTTAGTGTGTTGAGATTTTTGAAGGGTTGCTTCAGCATGGTAGGCTTTCACTCAGCCAAATCATAGATAGATACAAGCAGGCATCGAAACAAGGTGAAACAATATCCTTCTGTAGTTCTTTGTGAATTGTCCTGTAAACTATGATTATGGTTTACTATCATCATAGCTAATTAGTTTAATATGCGAGTTTGAGTTGTATTTTGGCTTTTCATTTGTATTTGCTTCTGTTTTCTAAATAAGAAACAATGAGAAGGTTTTTACTGATTTTAAAAGGTAAAAGTTCACTTCCTTGTAAAATGGTTTTAATTGAAGATGGTTAGCAATGTATGAACACGCTTCTTGTTTCCAATATTTTCAAAATCAGAAAAAAGTCATTGACAAAAAACACGTGTGATACACAACATCACCCAAGGGTGTGGCCTATTGGTCAATAAAGTGGTTGAGAACAATGAGGTCTCAGTTTCAAATACAGAGGCAAAAAAACCAGGTAATTTCTTCTCTTTTGTCCGAGCCTTGGTGGAAAGAGTAAATTGGTACATTCGATATGGGATGATTAAATATTTTTTTCATTTATTACCATCCAATCAAAAAAGACTTTTCTCAAAATTTTTTGAGTTTTTTCTGGATTTTGATTTTTGTGGGAGTTGGCGGGTATCTTGTGGAATTAGCCAAGGTGCGCAAAAGCTGATCCAAACACCACGATTATAAAAAAGTAAATTAAAATCTTAAGCACTTACGCAGATCTCCTTTTCTTCATGCACAAAGACAGAAAGAGCAAAAGCATCACTTAACTAATCAATAAAAGGATCAGTGAGTGTACAAAACTACTGGCACTTCTTGGTACTACATATACATGCCATTTTTTATGTTCCTATCGACGGCTTTGAAGCAAAACACTCTTATTACTTAGTTCATCAATGTGATGCTGCAAGTGTATAAAACTACCAATTACATTGGAGGTTCTCTCTTCCTTTTTTTTTTTTTCCAGTTTTTTGGGGTTAAAGGAGCCTTGCTTGAACATCAAGGTTTGGATATGGAAAGAAATCACCTAATGTTTTTGCCTCTACTGGCGTTTAACCTAAGATCTCATGGTTCTGGACCCACTTCATTGATCACTAAACTATATCCTTGGGTGCATACATAAAGCTGTTCTTGAGTTCTATCATCACCCGAAGTTGATTGCAAAATTTAAAGCACGAGCTTTCCCGGTCTATTTCATAACCTCAATTTGCATATTTATTTTTGTCTTGATTAAAGCTACTTGAACCTGAAGCAACAAAACTTGGGTTGTTTAACTTCTAAAAGCCTAGGCTGCATCTCCTAAACGTCTTTCTTGCTTTAAGAGTGTGTTGTCATTGTCCAGGAGATGCTAGCACTGATGTTGCACGTGATAGCTTCAACATCCTTGTTAATGCTAGATTTGTGGAACGCTGTCCTGCCCCTGAACCATTTCTTGAACCTCCTCCTGCTGAAGAAACTGTTGCAAAGAAACGAGGTGCTAAATCTGCCAAGGTATGCTGATGTCAAGTTTATAATATGATGACAACTTCTGTTCAATTTTCTTTCCCATTAAAAGATTTTTCTTTAGGTGATACCAGTGACCTCGATGACTCCATGTGATATTGGTGTTCTGCTGCATTCTTCATTTTGCTCTAGAAATCTGTGTGATCTTGACTTTTCTTCTTAAGCTGAAGTACTATTTAATTCAGCAAGTGCTTTAGTACTGTTAATCATAAACAAGAAGTAAATGGGATGGAGATTTTCTATGAGAAAGAGAATACTTTTCGCTTCTTCTGTTAACCAGTAACAGCGTAGTTCCATTTATCGTTTGGAGACAGTAGTACATGCATTATTTCACAGATTGAAATCGCGGAAATGACAGTAAACAAGCAAATAAGATAGGAGAAAGAATTGACAATGTAAAACAAATACTCCATCTATTTTAATTATATGTCACTCTTTCCATTTCTGGTCGTTCCGTAATGTTTTGACTTAATTCCATTCTATCCAACTTTGACAATTTCCAAGAATTCAATCCATTAGCTTCAGTTCTGAACTTTGATGTGATATTTCCTCTGTCAAACTAATTTTCAACTACTTTATTTTTGGTTCAGAACTACTTTAGTCTTTCTTATATTGCCAATAAGATAATACATAAGACAAAAATGAATATCTTGAACTCCATGCTCAGTCTAGCACTGTCATGGAAATGGATGGAATAGTAGCGTAGGAATCAAAGGAATGTAGGTGATGTTCTCTCAAATCAGCTACGAGATGCTGCTTCATCTGCTAACAAGAAGAGTAGTGCTACTTATAGGTTATTTGGGGTGAGAAAGGTGGAGGAGAGCATAAGCATCCCTGTTCTATAAAAATATTCCTGATAAGTAAATATAATGCAGAATAAGCTGCAGTTTTAAGTTGGTATTTCACTGTTCATGTTTTTGAATTTATCATTTACCGATGAAAACAGATTCAACCACAAACCCTGGAACAACAAGCCTTAATAGCAGCTGCTCCAATGGAATCCTTGAGATTCTTAGTTGAAGATAACTGGAATGATTCTGAGGAAAAAACTGACAAAAGGACTACTGATGTGACATGTGGCACAAAGGTTGGTATGACCTTTTCATTGAAGATAACAATTTTGAAAGTCGGCTGATCTGTTGTGTTCTGATTTTAGCGGAAGCAAGATAATTTAGAGTCAAACACAGAACTGCTGGCTATAGATCAAAAGACTGTACTTTGGCGTGCCAATTTTGAAGAATTCATCCGCCGCTTAAGACACAAGGTTGGTCTCTCAACTTTTTTATTTGATGAAGTGGTATTAATAAATGCATCAAGACGATGTAAAAATTACAAGATATGGCATTTGAACTTACAAAAAATGACTGTCTCGCCATACAAAAAGAAATAAGTCAGGACTAGTTCTTAGCTAATAAAATCCAAAAGATGTTCTGCATTAACAACAGGAAGCAAATTGGACCAGCTAATCAAATTGGCAATACACCTTACCTTCAGAAGACCTGAAGGAGTTAAGGCTCCCCATCTAAACACCCATTCCTTTCTAACCAGAGACACCAAAATATACAAGCGTATACCAATGTCCGATCTTCCTGATGGCTTTGTAAGCTCTCCATAGGCTCCAACTCCCATAAGCTTCCTTATGAGAGGGATGTGGTCCATTTGAGATCAAAGCAGCAAAAAAAAACATGTTCCAGATATCTGAGGCTACCTCACAGTGAAGGAATAGATGGCTGTTAGTTTCAGCCTCCATTTTGCACATATAGCATCTGCTTGGGAGCTGAAGACAAGCCTCATATAAAGTTGTCCAACTGAAACATATACCCTTAGGAGGCAGTTTGGACCTTCGGATAAACTCCCAGGGTCAATTGTTTATCAAGGGTTTCTAGTGTACAACTGATGGTAACCTTCCTTTACTGTGTAGATACCCCTTCTGTGATTCCCCCACCTGAGCTTGTAACTGCCTGGTGATTGATGTGAAACTGCTGAGGTCTTGCAAAAAGGTCTTAACAACTTATTCACTTCCCAATCCTACATGTTTCTTCTGAGTGTCAGATCCCAGTTGTTCCCTTCTCTGTTAACAGCAATTACAGAGTTGGGATCTTGAGAGATGTGCACAATTTGGAAAGTCATCCTGAATAGTGGTACTTCCAAGCCATTTTACCTTCCAGAATCTTAAGAGTGAGCCATTACCTACCTCAAAATGAGTCTGTTGAACAAAGGTGTCTATAATTTTGTAATACCCTTCTAGAGACCCTCTCCATGAGGGAGACTAGAATCCTTTGTGCACCATTGATTCCACACTCCATGTTTTGCTATGACGATATCTTTCTAGTTTCTAGAATCCTGCATCCTCCAAGTTGAATTTCCAAAGCCACTACACCATCATGCCTTTGTTATGAGCTGCAAGATCCTTGATTCCAAAACCACCTTGATGTTTTGGTTGAGTCACCTTCTCCCACTTGATGAGGTGAGAGTTGTGGCCCTGACTGTTGGCTTCACTGAGAAAGTGTCTCCTTAACGTGCTAAGTTATTTAGCAACAACAACAACATACCCAGTATAATCCCACAAGTGGGATCTGGGGAAGGTAGAAAGTACGCAGACCTTACCACTACCATAGAAGTAGAGAGGCTGTTTCCAGGGAGTGCTAAGTTATTTAGCAAAAATCAGAAATCTTTACTACCACAGTAGAAATGGTTTAGACAGCTTTGTCTCGACTGACTTTTTCTTAGAATTTAAAATCTCCTGAGAATCTAAAACATTGGTTGGCTATGGAATCACAGCTATATAAATTGTGTGCATTGTAGGCTTGTGTTGCAAATGTGAAAGTACGTGTCAACAATGATGCTGCCATTGTTCTTGCTGCGACCCTGGAGCTGAGTAGACATTCTGAATCTAAATTGAGAATTGAAAACTCAGGTCAGTGAAGATTTCATTTACTAGTCAATAAATATTAAACATGATTGTGACCTCTTGCTGATACTGTTAATGGATAAATAGAAACTAAAATTTGCATTTGTTCAAAAAAAAAAAAAGGGTGGATGATAATGCTCATGTCACGACTAGGGGCAGGTTTATGATAACAAATGAAGTGTATGCATATGTCTGATATGAGGTATAGCCAGCTTCGTGACATAAATAGACTTGATATTTTAACATTTACAAATCTTTCTTCATAGCAAATGCCCCACCTACATTAATCTCCAGCCTTGCTTTTGAGGCTTTTAGCACCTTGAGTGAAGGAACATTCATCTTGAATCATGTACAGTCATATATGGATGACTTTCTAGCGTGAAGCCTGAGCCTTATGGTCCTTTCTAGAGACATGCATAACAGTGGCATACTTGCTCTACTTTTCTTTAGTTGAATTTTTTTCAAGTTAAGGTCTCTGGTTGAGTAATTAACAAGTCGTTTCCTGCAGTAAAATTGTTTTTACATTTTTGTACTTGATTTGGAAATTGTACCAAAAACTTCCATTTGGTTTGTTTCTGGGGAAATGGAGCATTTTGTGTTTATGAATGTCAGATTCATGTTAAGTTGTTTCATTGTAGTGTTAGCATTGTTTTTGAATCCCCTTTTTCTTGATGCCTTTGTTATTATATTCATTATTTGCAGTTCCTCAGTCCATAAATGCTATTTATGATGAGGTGATAAAGAGGGAAGGTGGTCTTGGTATGGACCTGGAACGTATCAGAGCTTCCCTCGCTGAATTAGGATGTGAAGCTCCATTGCTGGAAATAGATGAAACTTATAGTGTAGGTATGTATATCTATCAACACATGAATTTTCATTTGTAATATAATCTTAAAGATAAGTTCAAATCCTTGCGGAGCCAAGTTTTTGATTTCCCAGTATGACTTACTGTCAGTTATGTGTGTACAGATTTGAAGAACATTATTGAACAGGCTCGCATTGAAGAGGTTTATTACAAACTTATAGGCAAGCGATGACCTTTTAAATGTTCTAGAATTGAGTATTTCATCTCTTCATGGTAATAACTTGCAGGTGGAATCCATTGTCTTAAAAAGATATGGGAGGGAGGCCTACAGGATGTTCAGATTATTGTCGAAAGCTGATCGTCTTGTTGAAACGGATAAGGTATTGTAGCTTTATTGAATTGCATGTTAAGTTTAAAGCTACTTAATTTGAAGGCATACTAGATCTTACAAATTGTTTCCTGCATAAATGGCAATGGCGGCACCCAAGGGTGTATTCTATCAATCAATAAAGTGAGTTTTTGGAAAATAAGGTTCAAATCACAGTAGAGACAAAAAACATTTTCTCTCATCTACCTAAGCCTTCGTTGACAAAAAATTACCTGGTACCTTTACTGGCGGACAATAGCATGGAATGAAATAGTTGAGTTGCCCACAAGCTAGTCCAACCACTAGCATTATGAGAGAATTATTCTTATTATATCAGTGGCAGTTAGGCGGCAAGCAGGCAGTTCTCTGTCGACGTGGCTGCTTGAGCTGTCTGCTTCCTCTTATATATTATACGGGGTCCATAAAAATATCAGTAAATTTTTTTATTTAATCTTTTTAAAACAGTTGCTTACTTCAAATATGATTTTACAATATTACCCCTAATAAATAATTTTTCCAATTGCTTCAACTATGATTTCGCTATATCACCCCAATCAGTTATTTTAAGTTAAGTAAATATGAAATTAGGATAAAACAATTTCTCTTTAAACTGGACAAATAAAATTAAATAACTATTTTAATATCTTTGTGGCAAAAAAGCAGTAATATATATAAAATTAAAATCACTTAATCATTAAATGTAATATTTAATCAATATTCATAATGTTTATTGGATGTTGATTTTACACTTTATGGGAAAATTTAATAGCGTTTAATTGTATCATTAAAAAATAAATTTATAGATAACTATTGCAATGGATCTTCGTAACTAGTAAATAAATAGATGGCTATGAGACTGCTTTTTACGTGACAGATTTTGTTTATCATGGGCTGTCCTCCCTCTTTTTTTATAGTCCATAAGAGATCTACTATTATTAAATCCAGCTAATGTAGTTGAGGGATGAAAAGTGCTTTAATGTAATCATCAAAGCATAGATAGCTCTGTTTTCTCTCTGAAACTGGCTATGTATTTGCTATCAAAAGAAAAATTGGAACTCAAGCAACGGAAAACCTTTTTTATTTTATTCTTCACGTCCTAGTTGATGGACCATCATTTCACATATCGTCCTATTTTTATTAAATAGCTTCATGCACTATCAAAATGCCAAGCTCACTTCGCCAAGAATATGCATTGCTTGGTGAAGGAAGGAGTGTATATCTCCTTGGTTCTCTAAATTGTAATTTACTCTAGCAAATGTAAATCTTAATAAAGGCCTTCAAAACATTTAGTCCCCAAATGTTGAAAAAGTGTTTCACAAAACCGTAGCTAAGAAAAAAATAATATGATAGATGAGGTATTAAGTAAATATTGAGACTTACATATGGTGTTCATTGACCTTGAGAAAGCCTAGGATAAAGTTTCGAGGGAGTCTTATGGTGATGCCCGGAGGCAAGAGTTGTACCAATGGCCTACATTAGGGCAATAAAAGACATATATGAAGGAACTAAAACACGGCCTAGAACAGTGGGAGGAGACTCGAGCACTTTCTTGTGGAGATGGGGTTACACCATGGGTCAACTCTTAGTCCGTTTCTATTTTCCTTGTTGATGAATTTATTGACGCTACACATTCAAGATAAGATGCCTTGGTATTTGTTATTTGTAGATGACATAGTATTGATTGATGAGATGTGCAATGAAGTAAATGCTAAGTTACAGGCATGGAGACAAGCTTTGGAAGCTAAAGGGTTTTGGTTTAGCAAGACTAAGACAAAATATGTGGAGTGCAATTTTAATGATGTGATACATGAGGTAGGCATGGAAGTGAGGCTTGACACACAAATATCTCCGAGAGAGATAAATTCAAGTATCTTGGGTCTATAATCTAGGGCATCTGAGACATCGACGATGATATCACACAATGTACTGGTGCCGCCTGCATGAAGTGGGCTTTGCCTCTGGAGTCTTGTGTGATTAAATGGTACATTGAAAAAACTCAAAGGTAAGTGTTAGAATCCTTAATTATAGGGATTCCTTAATTATAGGGATTCCTTAATTATAGGGATTCCTTAATTATAGGGATTCCTTAATTATAGAGATTCCCTAATTATAGGAATTTTAGAATCATTAAAAATATTT
>JAABOM020000096.1:7645311-7662400 GCA_011800125.2 Solanum clarkiae
GGAACCCCCCCCCCCCCCCCCAAAAGAAAATACTTACGAAAAAAATTATTCTCAAAGGAACAACAGCTAAAATCAGCCTTGTTGCATGAGCTTGCAATCTACTCTTATGTATGCTTGCATTTACCTTCCCCTTCATTGTATGACGACGACGACATGAGATAGAACAGTGAGGATTCAATTGCTGTTATTTACCTTTGCTCTTCGTTGATGATTAGTGGATTCACATGTACTAGTGTCTTGAGTGTTGGGTGTTACCTGTGCCAGATTATTCAGATTCCCAAAGATAAGCTGGTTGGAGAAGTGCGCAACAAATACATGCGCGTAAGAAAAGTTTGGATTACTCTGGAATCTTCCCTAATGAATCTTGATGATTCTCTCATGCTATTCCATGATTTCTAAAATGAGAATTTTAGGATATTGCTGTCCTGTTTGCATTCAACATCTCATCATCAAGTCTGTTAATGCATGCAGGCTATTTTATTTCTTGAATTATGAGCTCACTTATCAAGAACCCTTTGTACTGTCCCGCCTATTTTTTCGGTTAATTTGACTTAAGAAAATAAAGAAGATTTTATGTTAAATACAATAAGATGCCTTTTGGATCTTATGATTTTAAATATGCCACGTAAAAAGATGAAAAGAAAGTGTTGTCAAAAAATAGACAAAAAAAAAAAAAAAACAGGAGAATATTTTTGTCTCCACGAAGAAGCTTAAACTCAACTCATCACTATTCAGCCTTCAATCTCAATAGTTTTATTCTTTAGTAACCTAAGTTCATTGAAATAAACAAATCATAAACTATTCTAAATTTAAGAGGAAAGGTAAATAAGAATGCCAAAATCATAACCAGCAGAAAGTAGCAATGATAGTTGACAACAAAGAGAAATATTTGGGTCTTGCTATTTTCCTTTTCCCTCTCCCTTATTTATATATGTCTTGTAGTTCTTTCCTAACTTGAATGATATGTTTACTATGAATGGATGCACCATTCTATATTAAGCTAACTTCCGTCCCTTTATAAAGCTTTCTGTCAAAATCAATAAAGAACCTAAACAAGTACTTGCTACAATTATAAGGTTGGCCCTCATTTCAAAATTCAGCGGTAAAAACCAAATGGAAAATAAGGTAAATATTTGAGTTGATATAGTCTTCGTTGAAATAGTGGTGTATCTATAATTTCATTGTCTAACAAATTCTGCATACACACTCTTCTAATTTTACAAAGGATGAATATTTGCTCTTTTTGTTAATAGATTGAATTGAAATAAATAATCTCAAATAGTCTTTTTAATTTCAAAACTGTCGCGTAACTTTAAAAAAATTACTTTCACTCATCTTTATACTCGTTTAGACCCTATTTCAGCTAAAAAAAATCCAGTCCTCCCTTTATGCAAATCTGATCCAAACCCAGTGAAAGAGAAAATGAGTTCTTTTTAACAACTGGGTCGGGTTTGAGACACGCCTGGAAGAATAAAAAATTAATGAAGTAATTTTCTAACGTTTACATGATTTTTTTTTAAATAAAAAAAGAACAATTTTAAGTGTTCTTTTTTAATTTAGTAAATGTAAGTATATTAACAAAAAATGAATATGCATAATTTATTGGACCAGTAAGAGTATATATAGTACATTTCTTTCTTTTTTTTTTTTAATGAGATATATTTTTTCTAAATCGTAGAGCTGAGTGGTATATTTAGCTTCAACCTAAGGGTCTTTTTTAAAAAAAATCTAAGGGTCTGTTTTGGTCATGTATAACGAAATCTTATAAGATGAAGATGAAGTTTTGTTTGGATGTGTAATTTAGATTTTTTATTGATAAACATAAAAACTCAATAAATAATTATCAAAATTATTTTAACTTTTTATACAATCTCATAAAGGGCAAACATTATTTACAACTCCTAACTTTGCTTTAAAAATCAACCTCCGCCTCCCCCTCACTTTTTTGTACTAATTGATCTTTTTAGATGTCCATTCTATTTTTGCATATCAACTTTTATCTTATATAATACTTCTTTAAAATCATAATATTCTATATTTATAATTTATATAACAAATTTCATACGTAACTATATTACCTTATCTGCTAGGGAATGAAAAGAAAATCGAAGGCAGGCTTTTCTGAGTTGTACTTCTGTCCTTCTCCCATGTCTTGGAATGAAAAGAAAATCGAAGGCAGGCTTTTCTTAGTACTTCTGTCCTTCTCCCATGTCTTGGTATGAAAATTCAAACATGTGCTAGCGAGGTGAACAAGGCTAAGAGAGCCAGCGAGCAAGCGGCTAGAGACCGTTGGGAGAGGCAATGCATTAACAACAATGACATACAAGAGGATTTGAATATTGATGTCACATGCCTCCGTGCTGGAAATCAGTCAATTGAAGAGAGTATGAATACAACTGTAAATGCTCAAGGAGTCAACACGGATACCATTTTCCAAATATTAAAAGCAGATAATTAACACAAAGCGCACAATTTGCAAAAATGTCTAAAATATCACTAATTCCAAAATCTTCATGAAACATAAACAGGGAACTTTTGATCACAAGTCCTCTTCCTCGAAAAACAAAATACATTGCAATTAACTAACTGGATCCTGCAAACATCAATTGTGGTGAGTACAGGCTTTACTTCTTCTTTTCACCACCTCCAGTAGCCCTGTACAAGTCCAAAAGATAAAAAGAATGAAACATGAGATACCTGGCAAGGGCTTGTAACATTCTTCAGCAAGAGAATAACAGTAAGGACAATATATCATCAATATAATGAATCAGTAAAGCCAATGATCAAGTCATTACCTCATCTTACGGAGAACACTAGACATCTCTTCTCTCTTCCTCTTTGCCCTTTTGTGAGTACCCAACTTCCTCTTGGCTACCTTCAATGCACGCTTGTCCTTTCCAACTTTGAGAAGCTCAGTAATCCTCTTCTCATATGGAGCAAATCCAGCGACTTCTCTGATCAGGCTCCTCACAAAGTGGACTCGTTTGCTTGTTTTCTAAAAACAAAGAAAATGGAAGGTACAGATTATGATGTGTTAAGAAGATGCAAGTAAAACACATTTAATTGGCAAGCAAAAACATAGTACACATAGATCCAAATCAGTAATAGGAAACCTCATGTAGGAAACCAGCTAAAAAATATTTAAACCTCCTTCCCACAATAATAGTACTGTGCTAAAACAAACTTAGTAGGATTACAAGCATTGTGTTAAAAGCATTTCTTCATAAGAGAAGGTACAAGAAGGGTGCCCCAAAACAATACAGCCTAATTTCCAAGGAATATATGAGGCTATTCACCCCTTTTGGTCTCAAAGGGGTAAACGTAAATCTTTGTCACAACATTTGATCAACACATTCTAGTACAAGATGTACATGCATCTTTTATAAATGTCACAGTGTGCACTCTTACAAAAACTTCAAAATTTGAACTCCCAAATCAAATAAATTGTATTGGTAACCCAAAATCCAATTACATCATTCTCTTCTAATAACAACAACATACCCAGGTGGTGTTCTCTTGTAAGACAACAAAAATCATGTGCATCGAGCTCTTCCGAAATGACAAATATAAACAAGTATAGGGAATAGATAACCCTATGCTATAAAGCAAAAAAATAGTGTCCAATGCAGCCCATTACAGCATACAAAAATTAATATGGATGCAGACACCTATAAACTATAAAGGACATTTGGGTAACAAAAAGATCTATTGGTTCACAATTTGCATGACTACTTCAGAAAGCTCAATTTCCTGAAATTGCTTATATATGATCCATGAAAATATTAGAAGTTCATAATGTGCACATATATTCAAATCGAGACAATACAAGCGCAAGCGCAAGTTGTCAACCAGATATCATAAGCAATCAACAAGGACAGGCAAGATAAAGAATTCCACTTACCCCTTTCCTGTCAGAAGGGCGTGGAGCTAATTCCTTCTTGGTCACAACATGGCCTTTGTTTAGACCAACAGATAGCCCTGTATTCGGCTGCTTTGGAGCCATCCCTATTTAAGCACATTCAACATGCAACCCCCGAATCACAAAATTGTACAGCCAACCCATTGTAATTAATAAATAATAAGATATGATGTATTTACTCTGTCCCGAAAAACAACGAGACATTTCACAGTACAGTGAAAGCAGCTAAGAATCACAATTTTCTACAACTAAAATTGTAAAGGTACAAAAAGTACAACTGAAATGCAAATTTTCACGATAAAAAATATAGAATGCAAATTTTCCACCCTTTACTGGTTTGTGTAAGCAGAAAATAACTGAGTATTTAGTAAACTTCAAAAAGAAGGGGGGAGGGGGGGGGAAGAGAAAAGTATCGACGAAGCGCTACCAATTCTAGCAAATAGGAGGTGAAACAGAAAATGGAAGAGAGGTCGGCCAGTAAGACTTACCTGTTCAATCTATTGGATCTGCTCCGACGAACAAGGGTTATGAAAAGAGAAATTAGGGTTAAGGGAGAGTTGTGCAGTTTATATATATATAGTGGAGATGACTGTGATAATGCCAACGCCTCTAGGAGATGCAAGTTTTGGGCTCCCACAGAAAGAAGCCCAATGAGGGTTCGTTGAGTAGGATGGATTACAAAAGGAGAAATTATCTCCGTCTCTATAATATTTTAAAATATCTAATAATATTTACTTACTTTATGAAATTAAGAGATAATTTTACACTTAATCTTTAATTTATTCTTATCATTAATTATAGTCATTTCTTTATTTCATTTTTCAAGACATTGTATTTATTATATTTCAAAGGGTGATTTGGTAAAATTACACTAAAAATTTTACTACTTCTTAATTCCTATACCAAATCAATAGGGGACAAATAAAGATGAAGGAAGAGAGTAGTTGTCCATCAAGGAAAAATGACATGAGAAATTTAATTACATAAATATGTCTATCATATTTATTGACTCCTTTATAGTTAGAAATAATTATATATTTATCTTATGAATTAATGATACTATACTAAATTTTAAGACAAATAAGATATATATATATATATATATATATATAAAGAGAGAGAGAGAAACAAAAGAGGAGAGGCACAAACAGATTGGAAGGCAGTGAGCAAGAGATTCAGTATATTTTATTTACATGTAAACTACACTAGATACATGTAACAGAGATACAAGATACATTTCAGATATATTCTGAAATATGGGTATATAAGGAGAGAAGCGAGCAAGAGAGTCAGTGTATCATAGATACATGTGAATCCATTTAGATATAGTGTATCTAAAATAAAGTATACTTAATTTTGCTTTCATGGATCCAAGATACATGTTTTTGGACGCTCCAGATACATATATTTAGGGACTAAAATTTGGCACGAATGATAATTTCAAAAACTTACGGAAAGACACATAATTAGATCCTAACTTAGCGAAATTTATATTATTTGCCTCATTTTTATACTGAAAGCGAATTATTAATTGAATTTTTCTACTTCACAGAGTTTTAAACAAACACTTAAGCTTGTTCAAATAAAAATTTTAAGCCTTCTCTAATTACGTGCTCCTCACTTGCTTTGATATCAATGACACATCATATTCATATCATAAAATTAAGAGAGAAGACACAAGGTCACCACTAATGTTATCCCAAATTTTCAAAAAGACATCCCAATTTTGTGGGCGATCTATCACTCCAGAAATCTATTTTATTTCTTTGTAAATATGCCATTTTGACATATTTTTTGTCTGTGTTTATTTTCACGCAGTAGAAGTGCATGGATGATCTTAGCGAGAGTTGACTGACCAATTAAATGATGTCACAGTTTTTTCTTCCTCTACTAATACACTTCTCCATTATCATTGAAGATGACCATTTGAAGCTTCAAAAATGGTGTCTAATTTTGCGAATAAAATCAAACCAAAAATGTGAAAATTTTCAATGCAAATCTATATTCTCTTGCTATTCAAGGTATAATTTCTTCCTAATTTCTTTTAAAGTTGATAAATCCAATCAAGTTGATTTGCACAGGATTGTGCATCTAACTCTAGTTGTTCAAGTTGATAATTTCTTCCTAATTAGGTTATGATGTCCAATCTTAACTTGAATCGCAGTTGCGTTGATGAAAATGATCCGATATTGCATGCGAAAATGCGATGTAAACATGGAGACTCACTTTCATTACAAACTTCGTGGTCGATGGACAATCCAGCTCACAGATTTTGCTCTTATCCACGTTATCGTGTATGTTCTTTATATAAATTATTTTTGTTACTTTTTATTTTTATCTCTTTAATTATTTATGGTGTATTTTAGGAGAAGTCATGCAACTTGTTTAGATGGAGATGTCAAGAAGATGTTGATATACGATCCAAGTATGTTATTTCGAGATTGGCAAGAAGAATTAAGGATCGGAGTTAGAAGAAGCATTGGCATTCTATGAAAGTAGTGTCAAAAGTTCCAAACTAGTAATGATGGTGGAGAAGAAGAGAATATGCTGTAACTAGAAGCTAATTGTCTTAATAGTCATGGTGTTTTTCCTATTATTAAGCATTACCAAGAATGTAAAGGATGGAAGATGTAGTTGTGTGCAATTGGAATTGCCATAGTTATTCTATTCTATATCTTTAGTTTGTTTCTTGTTTTTGTTGCTTTAATTAGTCGGAATAGTTATGACTTTTACAAGATAGAAGTGCATTCATATGTTTTTTGTTTATCTTGTAACCATTTGGAAAGATTCAAAGTCTTCAATATAAGCATTAATATAGTTTGTTGTGTAAAGGTTGTACTGGTAAATCTTGGACCTTGTTACATCGAGATATAATGGATGTAACAAAAATGTTGCACTAATTCAATAAACAGAGAACTTTATTCTAACAATTACCAATGTTTCAATTATAACAAAAAACTTGACCTTGTCTTGTTTGGTACATAAGAAAACATGGTTTGATTCCAACAAAAAAAGAAGTACCAAAACACCCAATAGAAATTGTTTGTGAATATTAATAACACAACATCAGAATGTTACTTCCATGGAATATGGATCTTTCTACTTGAACTAGTTTGGCTTTGAGTATTTGCAAAAGTTTTAGACCTGGTTTCTCTAACTTTCTCATTCCTCATTCTTTCAAGATTACTATTGGTGATAGTTATTTTCCCCTTTCACTTGAATCCATATCTTGGTGTGTAATCAATATTACTAGTAACAACATCAGTCCTCTTTGTGGTTCTTGTACTAGTATCTATTACTCTTCTACTTGGCAATTCTTGTTGCATAATCAAATTATAAATATTCAAATCAAACTTACCACACCTACCATTCTTAGGGTTCAAAAGTTATATCAAATCAAACTTTATATTCAAGTCATTACTTACATTAAAAGTTGTAAAGCTATCTTCAGTTTGATATATTCTAATACCTATCATTCTTGGCCTTTTAAAAGGTCTTGTTTGTACCCCACTGCTATCCTCATATTATACTGGTCTTTTTTTTTTTTCTAAACATCTTCCTTTATCAGTTGCTTCATCTAATTGAGTTGGAACACTTGCAACACTGCTTTCTTCTCTGCCTCTTGTTGTACCACTTTCATTATTTGAGGTAGCCTGTGAAGAAGTTTCAGCTGAAGCACTTGTAATACTGCCTTTTCCTTTACCAATAACCAGTGTATTGATATATTAGTATAAGTACATACAACTTATATTTGTACAATAATAAATTAAAATATCCATGCATGAGCAAATGCTCTAGCCGATTAACTTAGACCTACTTTGTCACTTATAGGACATCCTGAGTTGGCCTGATTCTTGATATAAAGCAAATACAAAATTTGAGCCAAATAAAACTATTGAGTTGTCTTTTAAAGTATGTGACCATCTCATTTAAAGGCACAAGTTGTTAAAGAAAGCACACTTTTATAATTTAACTATATTCTCAAGAGTGTCAAACCCATAGGCAGAACGTAATAGAAACTATAGCTTCCTGGTCGTAATTGCAGGAAAAAAATCTAAGTTTGTTCTACTACAAAAAGACATAATAGAAATTGTAGCTTCTTGGTAGATAAACGTTAAATTCAAATACTTTGCATGGACCAAATTGAGTAAATGAGTTGTATGTTTTATATTCATTAATTTAAAATTTGAAACTGACTTTTTTCATATTACCTGTGAAGAAGCTTCAGTTGAAACACTTGCAAAACTGCCCCTTCCTCTGGCTCTTTCTCTACCAGTAGCTTGTGTATTGATATTATCAATACAAGTACACAAAACTTATAAATTATTAAAATTTATACTTGTGAAGAATATCTAGCTGAACCACTTGCAACACTGTCTCTTCCTGTTTCTTTTCCTCTCTCTTTTGGTCTACCAGTAGCTTTGTATTGGTATTGTCAATACAAGTATATATAAATTATATTTTAAAATAATCAATTAAAATTCCTGTGCATGAGTAGATGTTTCAACTGATTGAGTTGGATCAGCTTGATCTCTTGTAGGACATTCCTTTTTATTGTGACATTGTGTACCACATTTACTACAAGTCATAACAACTCTACATTTTCTAAGTTTTTCAGTTTTTCTGCTTTCATTTGCCTCTTTTCTTCTACTTTACTTGTCTTCTAGGCAGCTTCTGGACCTTTGATGGCTTTACAGTTGGATTATATGATGTTGGTCATATTTTCATGTTATTCATTGGCTGAATAAAATAAGAATATGTGCTAAGGTAGGTTTCCTTGTTGTAATAGCTAGACATATAATGGATTGGTTCTAACTCCTTGTAATGAAGGGCAACAACACTATGTAGACAAGGAATGCTCCTAAGCTGTCAAGATCTACAAATACAACTCATACTAACAATGTACATAGTATGAGTAAAATTATGGTACTTAATCTCAAAACCTCTTTCACCATTCCAAGATAAGTTGCACTGCATGGACTTGTCAATTTTTTATTGCAAAATCTTCAGAGACATAGGAGATATATCAGTGATCCAAGTGTTTGAGAACTGTCTTAAATCACCAATTCTTTTCATCATCTTCACCCTAATCTCCTCAAGCATTGTGACGATTGTTTTACACCTAGCATACAGTATCCAGGAATTAAAACTCTCTGCCATATTATTGTCAACAACATCACATTTACTGCACTCTTGAAAATAAATCTTATACTATGTATTCAAATTATATCATAGAAGATCATCCAAACACCCCTTTCTCAATTTTTTCATCTAATGTATATTTTTCTTCAACTCAGTTTCAAATCTTAGTTAACAATCTTTCAAAACACTCTTTTTTATTGAACTCCTTCTCAGTTTTTACACCAATTTGCAAGAATATGTCTTGCATATTTTCTGTGTTCTACCAGTGGCAATAACTTTTGAACAATAATTTTCAGTCCCTAATAAAGCAACAGAACGAAAAAATAATAATTAAAATACAAAATAAAAAAAATATACTAAAACAGTAAAAAAGTATTTAAGATCATACGTTTTGCATATTAGTAATAAGAGTTAGTTAATGCCCTTGTCCAAGTTCAAGATCATTACTCACTAATTTAAGAAATCATTTCCAGGTAAACTGATTTTCAACCTCAACAACTACCCAAGCAATAGGCAGCATTTGATATTTTCATCCCTACAAACAGTCACTAACAATTGTTCTTTGCACACACCTTTGAGGAAACACCTATCCAAACCAATCAACCTCCTAACACCTCTAAGAAATGCCTTTTTCAAAGTATTAAAGCAAATATAAAACCCTTGAAATACTTTCTGTCCAGATTCATCTTCTTTTCCAACCTTTACAATACAAGTGCTACCTAAATTACTCCTCAAAATCTCATCTCTATAATAAAAAATTCTCTCATACTCTATAATGTGATCACTAATGATCTCTTATAGCATTCTAGTCCTAATTTTTCTAATTGTTGTCCTACCAACATGGATATCCAACTCTTTTCTAATAAGGTCCTGCAACATCGTAGGCTGTTGAACTATTTTTTCTTTGTATTTGGTGGCCAGAAATTTTGAGTTGCAAAGATAGTTAAAAGTCGATATCAAACACATTTATGGATAGGATTGTATATTTTAACTGTGAAGTCTCCACTGCTTTTATCCTTATTTGCACACAACAACCAAGGGCAAGTCCTCTTGCAACATTTCACTCTAACTCTACCAGATTCATTCACATATTTTTCAATTTGAATCTTTTCTTGGACTGCATATTTTATCACCGCCAGTTTGAATTTTTGAACCTTTCAAAAATTAGACCTAATTCCTAAATAATTTTTTCAGAAGTTTCATCAAAAACAACTTTATTTGGAGTTTTCTTCCTTCTCAGAGGTTTATGTGGCACTTGCTCAACCTTTTCACCATCTCCCTAATTGTTTCTTCATCTATTTCAAAGCTAGGAACTTCATCACTTAGATAGTAAGGTTCATCACCTCCTAGCTTACCAATATTTGTCTCATCATATGCTAAATCTGGACCCTTTTCATTAACATGAATCTGTTCTGAAGTAGTACCTCTATTTCTTCTTTGTGACCTTTTAAAATGCCTCTTACTTGCCCTTATATCAACATACTCTTGATGGACATCACTGTCAACCTCACTATCTTCATTAGTATCCTCTCCAGATCCAAAACCATCTTTCAATTCATCATCATCTGGATCAGTATATTGAGATACAGAAAAAGGTATAGGAGAAGATAAAGGAGAAGAAGACTGATTAGAAGGCTCAGGAGCAAAAGAAGGTATAGAAGAAGTATGGTGAATATTAAGAATAGGAAAAGTAAAAAGAGAAGGAGGTTGATTTCAGAAGGACCAAGTGAAGAAGGAGGCTGATTATTGGGTTACAAGCCTCATCCTTATCTAAAGATTCCTTACCTGCCACCTTATCCCGTACATTGGGAAAATACTCCAATTCAAGTGTGGTCTCCACAGGATCATTCACCCCATGACAAATATACATCTTAACTTCAACCGCATTTTTTATCAAGTTGAAAAGGTTAAATATAACCTTATCACTATTTATAAGGACCGATAACCTATCCCACTTAATAAAGAAATCACAATCTCTTGTATATCTTAAATCCTTTATGTAGCCCCTCAATTCAAAGGAAAACATTCTATCAACATCTATGTCTAGGAATTCTGTCACACTTTCCCCAATATATTTTGGTGGGGGATCAAATTCTATTTTGCTCGCATGATATCATCTTAAAAAGTTATCAAAATAAAAGACATGAGATTCCTGAAAAAAAATCTGTAAATTAACACATTAGAAACAAATTACACAACAATACAACTTAGTCAACCCACAAAATCCCCGCAACAACATCTTAACAGTAGCATAACATATAAAATACAAAAAATCCTAACAGTACACAATACTAAACAGTAACGTAATTGTACAAAATAGAAAAAATCCTAACAGTACAAAATACTAAAAATCCTACCAATAAAAACTAAAAAATAAGTTAATTCTAACATTTCTTCGACTAAAGTAAATACTAAACATGTATTTTAACCCAAATAATCATAAATACAACAACAATAAAAAAAAGTATAAACCTTAAGATATACACAAAAATCTGAAGACCTAACCTGTTAACTTGCGATTCTTTGTTTACCCAACTAATCCGTGTACAGATAAACAAATTTGTAGAAGAAGACTGTGAAAAGCGTGTACCAAGAAAATGAAGAAGAAACGAAGTGGAAGAAAACTGAGAAATTTTAGAAAAAGGAATGGATCAGGTCCATTAGACCAGCCTTTAATTATTAAAATAAATATAATAATAAAATAATAGCAACTGTACATTATGCGCTTTAAAATGTACTAGGGGTGATGAGACAATTAATCAAAATGGCCTATTTACAAAGAAATAAAATAAATTTGTGGGATGATAGGTCGCCCGCAAAGTTAGGGTGTCTTTTAAAAATTTGAGACAATATCAGTGATGAATCTGTGCCTTCTCTCTAAAATTAATGCTACATCATATACACATCATTAGATACATCATTATTATATTCATCTAACTAAAGAAAATCTTTTTATCCTTTATTTTCTTTGTAAAATTTAAGTTTTATATGAAAAAAAATTGAAAGTGGCTAAAAATTATAATTTGCAAGAACTTAGTCATCTTTTTCAGTAATAGCACATCAAAGCATGGTCATAAACCACCCGACTAACAAAAAATCTTTGTAACAATATTGTCACAAATTTGATCAAGGCAAAGGAACTCTACCTACAATTTCACAAATTTTAAAAGAAAGTTGATAACTTTGTTATGAATCAAAAAACAATTATGATAAAAACTTATCATAAAGTAAAGCACTTCATCATAAATCTTAAGGCAAAAGAAAAATTTTAGCCCATTTTACAGTCATGAACAAGCTAGAATTTTGAAGACTTCTTGATCATTTTTTGATCATTTGGTTTTAAGATTATTTTTTCGATGAGTGATATTTTTCTTACATTAACATTTCACAATCAAAAGTCATAAGTTGGGGACATCCAACTTTTAATCTTTTTTTAAAAAATAATTTCCTAAAAGATTTTTTAAAAAGACTTTTTATGTTTTTCAAACACTTTTAAAATTTAAAAATAAAAAATCACTTAAAATATGTATATCTAAACACCTACTTGGATAGCAGTTGTAGTATTTGTCGTGCCCCATTTTTTCTCGCGAAGAAATGGGAACCTGGACGACGTTGTGGCAAATAACTCTTTTGGGATTTTGAAAAAGAAGAAATTTGAAGAGTCGTCACCTAATGATTGGTTGTACCATTCTAACCTACAACTAATTTAAGGGTTAAGTCAACCAAAGAACGGGTAAAAGTTCAAGTTACCTCGAAGGAAAGGTATTAGTCACCCTTCGAAGTCCACAAATATGGGTCCCGACCGTATTTCGCATTTTATGTGGGCGTGAAAAATTAGAAACAAGGTCGGTGGATGTTAAAGACATAAACGTTTATACTTATAACTAGAACGATAAAAAAAAATAGATATGTAATTATCATAAAAAAAACTCATTCTTATGACATTCTAAAGTGACAAAATTACTTGCAACATAATAAAACTAATACAAGAAAGGTAACAACTAAGTAACTAAATAAAGTAAAAAATGTGAGTAAAAAAATATTTTATTCTATACTTAAAAATAAATCACATGCATCTTATTTACTTCACAGATTGAAAATACATGTCATTTAAAACTTAAGAAGGGCTATCAATTACCAAATCTATATTCCAAACAAGTCACATAAAATAGAAATTAGTTATGAAATTTCTAACATATATCATAATAAATAAGATACAAACTACTCGGGCCACAAACTTTATTAATTCAACTAAGTAGGCACATTCTCAAGTTGTCAAATAAAGTAGAAATTTGATAATATTAATGACAAAAGAAAAGGAGACTAACTTGGTTGCTCTCCATAAAATACTCACAGTAGTTGAATAATATGAATAAAAGAAAAAGTTAATCCAATAGTAAAAATAAAAGTAATGATAAAATGTACAGAATTAAGAACTAACTTGATCACTTTTAGATCGAATACTTTAAATATATCATGCAACATACGAATTTAAATAACTCGATAACACATAAAGTTAAAATTGAGGGAGAGAGAAAGAGAGAGTGGGATCAGTATATAGCGAAGCTAAAAAGGACCCAAAGCGATGTCACTCCCTTTATTTCAAATTCTTACTATCAACCTTTCTAAATTCTTTAAGACAAGATGAAAATAATTATAAAATATTTCAACATTTTAAAAAAATCATATAAAACTTCTGGTGTTTAGATTGTAAGAAATATTTCAAGTATTTAACACATCCTTTTTATGAATGAGAATGTGTGAAAAATTCCAATGAAAAGTATCTAGTCTTTTATTTTTTTTAAAAAAAGGGTGACGCATAAAACTTAGAAAATAAGGGAGTAACGAGTTGCTTTAATTTTTATAAAGCTATTTGTGCGCTTCATACAAGAAGTCAACTATAGCTTGTTTTTTCTTCATATCCCCTTACATAGCTGAATTTCTCTTCAGGAGACGACTCCAATTGACCTTTGCTTCTTGCGTTGATCCTCTACTCATTGCAATTGAACTCCAAGCAATGCCAATCCATTGCGGTACATATGTAAAAATATTTAAAAAGGAGGTAAGAATATGTCTGTTCTTAAGGTTCAACATATAAAATTAAACTAATGAAGTGCTAAAAAGATTTGATCAAGATAAATATTTAAGAGGGGAAAAGGTTTAAAACAAGTTTATTCAGGAGATATCGACTCTTGGAATTCTAAAGAAAAACTACATTATTATTTCATGCTTACATGTTAATCCGAATAGAATACACCAAATATTTTGAGAATAATACCAATTGATTTTAATTACTCAAATGATTAACAATGAGATAAATGACCACAGTGTGGACATAACTAAATGTAGTACAACTCACTTAGAAACATGAGACAATTCTAGTTCTAAAGTAAATTCTAAGAGGCCAATTATGTTTACAAACTAGTTAACATGATAAATCAAGATGGCAGTGATATAAACACAAAATTTGAACTTATTAAATAATCAATAGAATGCCTAAAGAAATCGATTCAAGTTAAAAAAAATACATAACGACAAGAATCGAAATTTAATACTTCTACAATGGATTCAGTGACTTCCCATTTAGCTAAAGAAATGTACTTTCATTAGAAATTTTTTTTTAACTCTCCAAAAAAAAAGAAAAAAAACTTACAGTTAATCAAGAACTTCAATGGCATATAAGCATACACATGTAAGTAATATTCTTAATTCATTCGTGTGAAATTTCCTACTAATTTAACATGAAACTATTTTGGCATCCACAAAGTCAAACTAAAGTTAGATTATCGCATGAAGGAAGGTTATTATTCCATACACATATAAGCTCACCCAATACAAATTTTGGCATCCATACAGTCAAACTAAAGTTAGATTATCGCATGAAGGAAGGTTATTATTCCATACACATATAAGCTCACCCAATACAAATTTTGGCATCCATACAGTCAAACTAAAGTTAGATTATCGCATGAAGGAAGGTTATTATTCCATACACATACAAGCTCACCCAATATAATTTTTGGCATCCACACAGTCAAACTAAAGTTAGATTATCGCATGAAGGAAGGTTATTATTCCATACACATACAAGCTCACCCAATACAAATAGAAGATAAAGAATGGATCTTTAAGAATCTTGCGGTTAGAACCATGAAGGTGTTCAAACAAAACTATGAACCACACACCGACTTCTTCGAATGAAACCTTGAGTCCGCGACCTTCCTCCGACGACAAACGACTTGCAAACAGAAGGACACGACTAACTTGGCGGAGATGAAATTTGTAACGCTATGAGCTCGTCTTCCTCATAACCTCCAGTCCTCTCTCCAATGGAGAACCTCTTTTTTATCTAAAGCTCTCAGTCTCATATCTGCAAAAAGGAAAAAACTAAAGAGAGCAAAAAATTAGGTAAAAGGGACGTTGGTTCCCAACAGAGGGCAAAAAAGGGGTTGACGGGGGTTTGTTCGGTGGACGTCCGTGGCTTTGGTTACTGCTGGTCGGAAAAAGGGAGGACGAAAGGGGTTGTTGATGAAGATGGAGAGAGGTCATTTGGTGGAGGTTTGGGTGGCGTTTTGGTGGTTTGCCGGTGGGAATGGTGGGTTTTATGGTGGAGATGGACGGAAATAGAGAGGGAGGCGCGGCGGGGTCATTGGGTTTGGAGTTGTTTTCCGGCAGTGAATGCCGGTGGTGAGGAGATGAGGGATGTTGGACGAGGAGGGGTCGACGGGGGTCTTTTGGATGGTGGTTCCGCCGGAAAATGGAAATAACGAGGGGGTAAGGGAGACGGGAGATGGAGTGATGCCGGAAAGAAGGAAGTGAGGGAGATTTGGAATTTTCCGGTGAGATTTCGCCGGGGTCGTTGGGTGTGGTGGTTCTGGCGGAGGAAGAGATGGCGTGAGGGAGATGGGAAAGGGCTAGTTAGGTTGAGGGAAGTAAGAATGGAAAATGGGTTCTAGGGTCTGGGGTTAGATTAAAAATGAAATTATTTAGAAATAATTAGGACCGTTAGATCAAGTGAAGCGGACAGTTAAGATTGGATTTTGTAAAAAGGGTCATATTTTGGGTTCAAAATGAGTCAACAGGATTCATTGGATGAAATTGACTTGATTATTTAAAATTGAGCCATAAATTGATTTAATTTAGGTTAGAATTGAAAAGAATCGTAAAGAAATAGGTTAGATTTACACAAATTACAACAAAATCGATCAGAATTGAAATAAACTTGATAGAAAAGGCTACGAATTGACTAAATTGACATAAAATTGAATAGATTGTCATCTTATCAAAATGCACAATAATTTTTGCGAAAAGGAAACATGTAACATATAATAGTTGTATAAACAATAAATGAAAAATATTAAATATTATTATTAAGTATAAATAAAATAAAGTGATTGGGTTTGGAGTTGTTTTTCGATAGTGAACCTGATGGTGAGGAGATGAGGGATGTTGGATGAGGAGGGGTCGACGGGGGTCTTTTGAACGGCTGGTTCAGCTGGAAAATGAAAATAACGAGGGGGCAAGGGAGACGGGAGATGGAGTGATGCCGAAAAGAAGGAAGTGAGGGAAACTTGGAATTTTCCGATGAGATTTCGCCGGGGTTGTTTGGTGTGGTGGTTCCGCCGGAGGAAGAGATGGCATGAGGGAGATGGGGAAGCGGCTAGTTAGTTTGAGGGAGAAGAAAGTAAGAATGGAAAATTGATTCTACGATCTGGGGTTAGATTAAAAAGGAAATTATTTAGAATTAGGATCGTTACATCAAGTGAAGCAGACGACTAAGATTGGATTTTGTAAAAAGAGTCATATTTTGGGTTCAAAACGAGTCAACAGGATTCATTGGATGAAATTGACTTGATTATTTAAAATTGAGCCATAAATTGGTTCAATTTAGGTTAGAATTGAAAAGAATCGTAAAGAAATAGGTTAGATTTGAAACAAATTCAAACAAAACCGATCAGAATTGAAATAAACTTGATAGAAAAGGCTACGAATTGACTAAATTGACATAAAATTGAATAGATTGTCATC